>JAGFZM010002097.1:437302-484360 GCA_017657215.1 Limnothrissa miodon | reverse complement strand
GTCAAGACATTCGAAGGTAAAGACATACGTGTCAACCTGTGCGTGTCTACCGAGCAGGGGCTCTGAGCATAGCAACAATAATCCATCCAATCGGTCAGCATGTGTCTCTACCCAATCCCTACATGGTCCGGATCTCGCAGGAGGTATCGCTTTGTCAGAAGACGTCGCAATCAAGGTGACCTCCGGTTGCTAAAGCAAGCCTCTGAGAACCGCTCGGCACTCTCAATAGGACTCTGGAATTGTCAGTCGGCCGTCAACAAAGCGGACTTCATCTCTGCCTATGCTAAACACTTAGCCTTAGACGTCCTGGCCCTCACTGAAACATGGATCAAACCTGGAAACAATGCAACCCCAGCCGCACTTTCTGTCAACCACACTTTCTCCCACACCTCTCGTCCAGCTGGACGGGGCGGTGGGACGGGCCTGCTCATCTCCAACAACTGGGAATACAATCAACTGATACCCAGAGCTACATACAACTCCTTTGAATACCATGCCACACTGGTGACAGCACCTGTCAAAATCCACCTGGTTGTCTTGTATCGCCCTCCTGGCCAACTAGGAGACTTCTTAGACGAGTTTGATACACTACTCTCATCCATTCCTGAGCACGACTGCCCCTTGCTTGTCTTTGGCGATATGAATCTACATCTGGACAACCCAAGCTCTTCTGACTTCCTCTCACTCATCCATTCCTTTGATCTACAGCTGGTTCATAGTCCTCCAACTCACAAAGCAGGCAAGGTACTGGATCTTGTACTTATCCGCAACTGCTCTACGGAATCCCTGACTATAACACCTCTGCACCTCTCGGACCACTTCTTCATTCAGTTCAGCTTACGCCTCCCTGTAGTATCTCGGACCGTCCCTCCTCTAGTATCGTTCCGCCGCAATCTCCGCAATCTCTCTCCCTCTCACTTTGCTTCTCTTGCTGCCTCTGCTCTTCCACCAGCATGTACATTCTCCTCACTTGAGGTCAATGATGCCACTGAGTCTCTGTGCTCTACCCTGAGGATGTGTCTTGATAGGCTATGTCCCCTATCCACCAAACCGGCTCGGCCCTCCCAACCGCATCCTTGGCTTGATGATTCCATCCGTCAACAGCGTACAAACCTCAGAGCTGCTGAAAGGCAATGGCGCAAATCAAGAAATCCTTCTGACTTAAACAGGTTCCAGGCACTGCTCTCTTCCTTCTCATCTGATATCACTGCTGCAAAGAAGGCTTTCTATAATGACAAAATTCAAAACGCCACGGAAACCAGGAGACTATTCTCAACCTTCAAAACTTTACTCAACCCCCCACCACCACCTCCTGCTACCAATCTGACAGCTGATTCTTTTGCTTCTTTCTTCAAAGACAAAGTAGCTGCCATCAATAGGCAGTTCTCTGAACCAACTGCAAAGGCTACAACTGGACCATATACTAGCGGAAGCACCTCCGATTGCAATAGTCCTGCCGCAACATTTCCTTCATTCAAACCCCTCACCGAAATGGATGTGTCCAAACTTCTCACTTGCAGCCGTCCTACAACGTGCCCTCTGGACCCGATTCCAACCAACCTCTTGCAATCCATTGCTCCAACTATCACACCAGCTATCACACATGTGATCAACGCTTCACTATCAACAGGAATCTTCCCTTCTGCATTCAAGCATGCTCAGGTAACACCTCTACTCAAAAAACCCTCTCTTGCTCCCGACCAAGTAGGAAACTACAGGCCGGTCTCTCTCCTTCCGTTCCTTGCTAAAACTATTGAAAGGGCGGTATTCAAACAGATTACTGAATTCTTGAGCCAACAGAATCTACTCGACCACAACCAATCTGGCTTTAAGAGCGGCCACTCCACTGAAACAGCTCTACTATCTGTGGTTGAAGCCTTAAAAGAAGCCAGAGCGGAATCAAGGTCATCTGTACTCATCCTGCTTGACCTGTCAGCTGCGTTTGATACGGTAAATCACAGTATTCTATTGTCTATACTGCCAAACATGGGCATCAAGGGTGATGCATACTGCTGGTTCGAATCCTACCTCACTGGGCGACTGTTCAAAGTGTCCTGGCTAGGACACACCTCTGCACCTTACCACCTTGCTACTGGAGTACCCCAAGGATCTGTGTTGGGCCCCCTTCTTTTCTCTATCTATACCATTTCTTTGGGCCAAATCATCTGCCAGCACGGCTTCTCTTACCACTGCTATGCCGATGATACCCAGCTCTATCTGTCATTCTCACCCGATGACCCAACCATCCAAACGCGAATCTCGGATTGCCTCTCTGACATCTCTGCATGGATGCAAGACCATCATCTCCAGCTGAACCTCTCAAAAACCGAGCTGCTGGTCCTTCCAGCTAAATCAACTATTCACCACAACATTTGCATCAACTCTGGCTCCTTGTCTCTTGCTCCCTCACGGGTAGCCAAGAACCTAGGTGTTATGATTGACGACCAGCTAACCTTCAATGGCCATGTTGCTTCTGTTGCTCGGGCCTGCCGCTTCGCACTATTCAATATCAAAAAGATCAGGCCATACCTAACTCAACAAGCCTCCCAATTGCTGGTTCAAACTATGGTCCTCTCACGCCTTGACTACTGCAATGCCCTTCTGGCAGGACTTCCTGCCTGTGCCGTCAAGCCACTTCAGATGATCCAAAATGCTGCGGCGCGTCTCATCTTCAATCAGCCAAAGAGGACGCATGTCACCCCTCTGCTAATCGAGCTCCACTGGTTGCCTCTGGCGGCTCACATCAAATTCAAATCACTGATGCTGACTTACAGTGCTTAGAGGATCTGCCCCTTTTTATCTAAGCACTCTCATAAAAGCTCAAGCTACCCCCCGACAACTCTGGTCCTCCAATGACTGTCGACTGGCAGCATGTGTCGTCCCACGCTGGTGGAATGACCTACCAAAAACAATCAGAACAGGACCATCTCTGGAGGCCTTCAAAAAGCTCTTAAAGACCCAGCTATTCAGAGAACATCTTCTATCCTAGCACTAAAATGAACTGAAGCACTATCCCCTAGCACTATGCTCCTTAAGGTTTCTGCTATGTAGCTTGATTGTTATCCTCGTTTTGTAAGTCGCTTTGGATAAAAGCGTCTGCTAAATGCATAAATGTAAATGTAATGTAAATGCAAAGGGGTGAAATAAGACAACTTAGTAATAATAATGACAGTAAGAAATGACAGTAAAATCCCTGTGAACGACCAGCAAACGTAACACCCGACAAAAAGGTTTGGCTTTTTCAAAAAGACAACTCAAATAGAGACTCAAATAACTCCGCTTCAATCTCCCCTCTAGCAGAGTGCAAATAGAAGGGTATTACAAGGCCGGTGGCCACGAAATTAAGCATAGATGAGGGAGAAATCAAGAGCGCTGCACTGACTCCCAACCACAGTCGCTCATCCAGTCATTGCTGCGAAGACAAGGCTGACAAGAAAGAGCGTTGTCTGGGTAAAATCGCCGGAGTTGATCAGTGGCGGCATGCAAGGCCACCACCGGCTACAAGGATTGTGACACTGACCCTCAGAAACAGGTCCAGAATCGCTCAGCCCATCCTTGGGAATCTGTCAGAGATGGAACGTCAGCGTTTTTCAAAAGTGCATCTGTGATGCACCCTTGAATAATGTATCATATGAATAAAACACATTAGCTACAAAACATATTGAATAATTCACTTTCAAAGCCCCTTGCACACTGGATATTAGGTCTCCTGTCATTCCATTTTTTTTACCTTTTCAGTAGTAGACCCTTCCTTCTTTCCCTTCCCCTCTCCCCACCCCTCCTCCCTTCATCTCGGTCTCTCTGTTCACCACTACTGGCGACTGTCTATTTTTGTTCCATGGCCATCATAAGCAGTTACATTTTTGGAACCTCCTCTACTTATCTAAAAGTTCTTGAAATTTTAAGGAGCACATTTGTTCTGATAGAATGTTTGATGGGGACATGTGAAGGCAGATGCACACACACACACACACACAGTCACAAACCTCCAAAGCGTTTTCATCTTTCATTGGCCCTGCACCACTAAATGGTGGCAGCCAGCTGTGAGGCTCAAATGATGGTGGAAGACATTCTCCTAATTAAACACTTTGCCCCCACAAAAGCCCCACTACAGACCCACAGCTTGACTCCTAAACGCAAACACACTTATCACTCCTGTGCAGTCCTCAACACTGATTTCCTGCCAATTTCTGTTCTGTAACCTTTAAATACATATAAAAAACACTCAGATGCATAACAGTAGTAACTACAGAAACTAATAACAACACTAATATAGTAGATTGCATTATTGCACAAATAGTGCCATATTAGTAAATACTATAGACAAATGCTAGTAATGTAGCTGTAATACAAATTGCTATTTCTATGCTAATCAATCAATAAAATTAACACTACCCATAATAATTTTCATTCAAAACTAACCCCAACACTTCTCAAAATAAGCGATTTTCTAGCTCCTCAGTTCTATGAATGTGGCTGTTAGGGAGCTTTGCAGGGAGGCACAGTAAGCCTCATAACAGCACCTGTGCTGTCACTTCAGTCACGTCTCGGAGCCCGTCAGCATGCTAAACTCCGAGCAAGTTTGGCTTTAAGTAGCGCTGGGAATACACTCAGCTTATTTACGGCGCCATCCATGCCAGCAGTGTGTGATCTACACAGATTTCTTCTCTTGGGTGGAGATTAAATGAGTGCCATATGCTCAACGCTGAAGGTGTGAGACCAAGCCAGTGCATCGGGGACCGCCAACGTGTAAACAAGAAAATGGCTGGAGTGCCTAGGAAGAAATGCAGACTGGAACGTGTGTTTACGTGCACGTGGCTGCAGCATTATTCGATCTGTGCAGCATTTGGGCACACATCTCTCCGTCTCTGTCTAAAAGTGTCTGGTCAAATGCCATAACAAATTGAAAATAAGGTAATTCACTTAAAAAAATAAATAAATATACAAACAAACAAACAAACAAACAATACAATAGAGACACCAGAGTGGGAATAAACATTTATGTGGCATTTCACCACAAGAGGCTGACAGCATGTACGTACCAGGGCACAGTATGTCTCAGGCGGGTCCCCACAGGTGATGTTGGGCGGATCCAGAGTCACCTTCAGGTATCTGGTCATGTCAGCTGCCTCGGGCTGGCAGGCCATGTAATCCCAGGTGAGGCCTTCGTCCGTGTACACCTGCGACTTGCACATGTCATAGTGTCCCCACGTGGCCTGGTAGTGTTGCATGGCATAGCACAGGCTGCCCCACACAGCCTGCAGTGTCAACAGCACAGGAAAACGCATGGCTTTCTCTTTTTTGTTCGCCTATGTGTCTATGTGTGTGTGTGTGTGTGTGTGTGTGTGTGGCGAGAACAACCAACCACGCAAGATCCTCTAGATGACTTGAAGTCTTCTTCGTTTTCACACACTCTTAGGTCCACCTTGCCTCACCCTGTTCTTTTGTTCAAACGTGGGTATCCCTTCCTTGTCTCTATTTTCCCCCTCGGTGCAAGAGATTTGGGCCCAGGCTTACAAAATAATCCAACCTTCACTGAGACAGAGGTGCCGTGGCTGCATGCCAACCTGCTGTTCCAGGCTTGCACAGAGAGAAAGCGAGGCAGGTGGAGGAGAAGCTGGTGGTGGTGGTGGTGCTAGCAGCAGCAGTAGCAGTACTACAGGGAGGCACTGCTGTTTTTTTGGATGGTTGGAGCTCCAGTCCCTCAAGCAGTCCCCCCTCAGCCAGGATATGGTGTCCGTCCGACAGACTGGTAGCGTCAGTAGGGGGATGGAAAGGCAGGTTGAGTGGTGAGGTGGTGGGTGGCCCTTGGTCGGTTCGGCTGACAAACAACACCGGGGTGCAAGTGGGAGGATAGGGATGAGAATGTATGTGTTGGGGGTGAGTGGGGTGGGGTTGGGGGGCAGAACGGAATTTCTGGGGGAAGGGGAGGTAGGGAGAGTCAGGCTCCTCAACGTAGCAGAGCAGCAAACTTGCTATCTATCGCTCTCTTTGTCCCTCACTCTGTATCTCTCCGTCGGTGCGGTGACTGACAGGCCTCTCAACTCTGTTTCCTGTCAATCATGATCGCGCTGCTGCTGCCGCCGCAGGATTTTTTCTTGTGTTCCGTCGCGTCCTTTCCGCCGTGGTCCAGCCTGGCACCCATATGCTGCGAGGGAGAGAACAAACAAACAGATAGAGATAAAGACAAGAAGAGAGAGAGAGAGAGAGGGGGAGAGAGAGGGGGAGAGAGAGAGAGAGAGAGAATGAGTGTCAGGCAGTGCAGAGGGGGGATCAAGTTTGACATCAGCCTGAGAATTAGCCGACGCTAGGCAATATTGTACGAGAGAACCTATAAGCAGAGGCAATGCCAGGTAGGGGTGCCCAGAGACGGAAGAAAAGGCACGGGAGTGTTTGAGTGTGTGTGTGCCTGTGTGTGTGTGTGTGTTTTGCCAATGAAGGGAGGGGAAAAGATCGCATAAACCAAAGGCCATTGGAGAGAACGTGATTCGGCCTCTTCACACCCGGCCGTCACACCTCTGCCCTTCATGGCCCGTCAGTCTGTCCGATGCCATCCAAGTCAAGTCCAAACAACACCCTATGCTGAGTCCCTACGGCCTCACAAAGACCTCAGCTCCCCTATCCCCTCCCCTCACTTTCCACTCCCTCCCCCCATCCACCCCCCATCCAACCCAGGGACAGAGTGAGATGTTTACCCTTCTGTGCCAAGGCCTTGGAACACACATCATAAGAGAAAATAGGGGGATATACATGTATATCTCCTTCTTTCTCTTTCAGTCTGTCGGTCTCTCTCTCTCTCCCTCACACACACACACACACACACACAAACACACACAATTTTAATGAGATTTTAAAGACGACCAACTGTAGAGGTTAGTCTCACAAAGGTTACTATAGTAACGAATGTGGGAGACTCTTTATGTGTGAAAGTACAGCAGAAGTGTAAAAGCTGAACTCTGTGGTACATCTCACAGACTCTCTCTCTCTCTCACACATACACACAATGAAAAAAGAAACATGAAATGATCTTAGCTGACCCTTGCCTCGAGAGGTAAGCCTCTGACTATGTCTCATTACCATGTCTAGCTCTGATAACAACAGCATATGCATGCAGGACACCTGGATCAATTCATCAGATTCCGAGACAGAGCATAATTTACCAAACCCGCCAAAGGCTACAATGAGGATGGCTGCACTTATTTTGAAAAGAAGCTTTTTTTTATTCATTCCAAACTAATTCCATTCAAACCACAAAGGTAAAAAAAATCTCATTAATGAATAGCAGTGAATTACAACTTTAGGTTGAATAAAAAGAGAGAATTCTAACCAAAAATATGCTTACAACATTGAGGTTCAATGAAGAATAGGTGATGAAAATATTGAATATAATGGAGCCAAGAAAGCTAAAGCCATGTCTTTATCACTGACAGTGCTTGCAGTTAAAGAATAGTCAATTGATGTTGTACCAGTACAATGGCAGTGTTTTCTATTTTATCAACCTGGTCTCCCACTTCCCCATGCCGCACATTATCTTTCAACTGTACAAAATGGGAAAAATGCCTTTTTGGTATTGTGGATGTGTGTGTGTCGGTGTGTATATGTGTGCGAGTGTGTATGGCGTGGGGCAAATTGAGGACGGCACAATGGCACATCCTCCTCTTAAGAGCACACGCCAAGAGTCCAAGGCATCCAGAAATAGACCAAGCTCACCCAGACATTCAGACAGCCTGCATGCATCAAATATACTTCTGAGAAAGAGAGAGAGAGAGAGAGAGAGTGTGTGTGTGTGTGTGTGTGTGTGTGTAGAGAGAGAGAGAGAAGGAGAGGAACAGTGTGAGAGATAGACAGCAGGGGAGCCAAGCACAATGTGAAGAGTCTGCTGCTTCCTCAAAGAAATCCACTTTGCCAAACATCTACACAAGATCACCATTGCCGTTATAATGTGACAGACAGCGTACTTTCAAGTGCATTTGCTTTCCTTTGGTTTCTTCAGCCTAGGGAAGCTTGCTGCTTTCAATAATAAATTGACGGAAGAAATGCAAAAGTGATATTTTGATATTTAAAATTCTTTTTTATACTGTGAGGTTATATTTGAGGCATTGGAAGAAACAGGTAATTGCATGCTTTGCAACAGCAAAGATTGGGCCTTAATCCTCGTTTCTTGTCACTCCTGCTCACTCCCTCTGCCCCCCCCCCCTCTCTCTCTCATCTAGTTCTCAGTGTGGACAGATAATTCACGTTGACTGGGCCAACAATCTTGCGGATGGAGCTATGTTGCGTTTTAGTGGCGGTTAATCAGTCAGCGCAGTCAATGTGACTGCTGACCCGGCATAGCCCACAACTCCTGAGTGATCAATTAGAAACCTAAAGGCTCTCAGGAACCACCTCGGAACCAGGGGAAGACTGTGTGAATCCCAAGCCATTTCAAAACAGCTACTGAAGACACTTCTCCACCAAATCCAACAATTTTCACAGATATGCGGCTGTGGTTAGTTCAATGTTTGAGCACACCAGTGCTAGAAATCTGACCAAAGACATGTACAGTAAGATGAGGTTTTGAGACCCAATGATATCTGTACTTCACAAGTGATGAGCTTCCTCCAGATTGAACAATAATTTCTTAAAAAATAAGATGGCAATTTATAAATGCCCCTTAAGAACATATTGAGTTTAAGAAAAAAAGATATTTCTGCCTATTTAGGCCTTCACAATTGCACACGGGTTATAAACCTAAAACCTAAATAAAATATTAACAATAACATTACCCTATCTTTTTGTCTATTTTTTTCATCAAGGGTTCAGACATTCAAACAAAGGAAAGAACTGAATAGATCATGGGTATGAAAAGGTCAATTTTTTTTCTAAAGTATAGCTCTGTCTCATTAAAACCCCTCACATCAATCAAAAGGACTCACATCCAAAGTTATGGATGGAGATTTGGATTGGATCTTTCCCCAATAATGGGGAGAAAAGAGGAACGAGTTGTGATGGCAGAAGAGACAGAGTGAAAAAAAAAAGGTTGAGCAGGGGGGAGTTGATGAGGGGGGAAGAAAGGCAGAGAAGAGAAAGGAGTAGGAAAAAGAGGATGAGAAGGAAAAGAATGAATGAGTGGAGTACAGCAGTGGACAAAGATGGAAAGCAAGGGAATACCTGCTCCTGCTAAAGGCAAGAGCATCAGCGGTGGCTCACCTCGCTTGGGCAAAAATGAAACCAATTAGCAGGACAGCGCACTTAACTGCCGTGCCCGGCGTGATTAAAGGACATTATATTAATGTGTTAAAAAGGAAATGTGAAGGAGGAAGGGGCCCATACTCTTCAGCAGACAGCCCGGGCTGAAGACGGGAGGGGAGACTGAATAGTGGGCTATAATGAGCCTGTTAAGAGACAGGATCCAGATAAGAGTCGTGGCAGAGAGAATCACATGAAAGCTTGTCGTTACTAAACCCACCCCTCCCCCCACATGCAACAGCTCTGTCACTGGCCATCCCCAGCAACCCCCCACAACCACCGCCACCCCCACCCCCCTCTGCTCCCAGTCCACCTCACTTATCATCCCTTTACTTCCATTTCAAGCAGACAACAAGGAAGGAACGGGAGGGTGGGGTGCATTTTAATGCCGACGTGCAGTGGTCAGGGGTGAGGGGTGTGGAAGCAGGTCACTTCCTGTCTGATCGATTGGTGCAAGCACAGGGCATCTTAAACGGGGCATTTGGGGAGGGAATTGATGATATCTATATTTATGATGGCGCAGGGCACATCGATATGCGACTTAAATGTCTGACAACGGGAGAAAAAGGGGCAAATAAGGGTGGTAATGTGCCATTGATTTTTTTCCCTCCACACCGCATGCGCTGTGCACAGTATCACCAAAAAAAGACAAGAAAGTCAGTGTGATTTATCTCGAGTGTCTAACCAACAAAGAAAAGAACAACACCACAACATCTCTACAATGCTGAAGCACAAACACAGCAGGGGAAGAGGAGTCACACTCCTTTCTTTTCTTTTACGTTCATCTTTCTCTCCTCCCAAGCCAGTCACTGCACCAGTCATCTACAGTTTTTTTTTCTTTAACCTACTTAGCACTGAAGCGTGGCCTGGTCTCGCTCTCTTCGCCCTCCATAAATGTTTCACATGTTCTATATGACTTGGACGAAAGCGAGACAGCACATGCCCCCCACCCACCCACATCCCCACCCATCCTCTCCCCCTTCCCTCAACCCAGGCCCTGAAACACCCTCTCCTGTCCGCTCTCATTTGCCTCCCGCGGCTGCCTGACCGTGCCTGAGCGCAAGGGGGAAAGCTTGCAGTGACGGCAGTGGCAGTAGTAGAGGAGGTAGTACACACTCGACACTGGCCAGAGCTGCAGACACACCCAGTGTGAGTGACCGCCCAGGACTGTGTGTGCACCTCCAGGACTCTGTGTGTGTGTGTGTGTGTGTGTGTGTTAGTGAGTACCCAGGACTGCATGTACAGCTGTGAATGCCACTCCCAGTCCCCGCTCTCAGCCGTCCATTCACCCTCTCCTCTGGCTCTCATTTTTGCTCGCCTCAGCTCTCTCTCTCTCCTTGTGTGTGTGTGTGTGTGTGTGTGTGTGTGTGTGTGTGTGGCTTTAAAGCCTCCGTCCTCTTTCCCTGTCCTTTTTTTTAAGTTTTTATCTCCAATGTTTTCATCTCTCTCCCTCTCTCTCTTTTCTTCCCTCCTCACTCTTTCCCTCTCTCTCACTCTTGCTACAACTTTCCCCACACCTCTCTGTCTCCCTGTACCATGGCTTGCATGATGCTTAACAGACAACAAGCGGTTAGGCCAAAATAGAGGTGAGTCTAATGGCAATGGAGTGAGGTCATGACTTGCACCTTGGCTGGGACATTGTGAGATTCTGACGACCGGAGACATCAACTCACGCAACCTCCTAATCTCCCGTGCCAAAATCACACTTCACTGAAATGGACGTGCTCATGAAAAAGAACAAGCATTGCTGCAGCCGTTGAACATTGTTTATGCTGAGAAAAATGCTGAGAAATTCTGTGTGAATTGTTGCTGTTCCCAGATATGTCGTCTACACTACCCAGCCCCCATCCAACCACCACTACCATCATCATCACCATAACCTCTGTCCCCATCTCTAACCACTTAGCCTAAAGTCACTGTGTCACATATGTGGGTTTGGGATCTTTCTATGATCTTGGCATGTGGCAAATGGATATAGTGGTGTGGACTGGGAGGTACTCGACAGTTCAGGAGGCATGACAGCAGCTGGGAGAAATCAAAGCTGTATATCACCCCACCTCCCCACACATACACACAGACAGAGACACAGAAACATTTGTATACACACACACACGCACACACAGACACAAACACACACACACACACACACACACAGACAGATGCATGCATAGAGTGTCAGGGGTAGACAGATCCCAAGCCAGACGAGAAGACAAGAAACTCCCCCAGCACAGCTGCTGATGCTGCGCCACACTTGACTTGCCCTCAGTGTCACTTTCTTCCTCTCTCTCTCTCTCTCTCTCTCCCTTACTTTGCTCCAGTTCACTAGCGCTCACAGCCTCTCTCTCTCTTTCTCTCTCTCTCTCTCTGCTGCTCCTCCATAGGCTGAGAAACTGCCACACACTGTTTGTGTGATGAAGAGGGCCCGTTGACAGGGCGACTCTTGATTCTCATGGTGCCATTTGTGTCAGGCTACTTAGCTCCAGGGCTGGTTTCTCCTACTCCGACAAGAGAGGGAAAAAACTGAGCTTTCTATAGGATCTCGGTGCCATCACAACTCCGATCTTCTATCTCTCTCTCTTTCTCGCTCTCTTCTTCTACTACCTTTGCCACCAAGCATTCTCTCCGTTGCGACATAGGAGCACCTCATGCATTATTCAAAGCACTTTTCCTAAAAGGCTACCATAGCAGTCAGCTTTCTGAACGATGTGCTGTTCTGCTGAAAATACTCCACTAGAACTCTTATACTAGCCCCATCCATTCCCAGCCTGGAGTACACAACACCAGAGGAGTTAGCAGCCAAATGCTGTACCAGGTCCACCTCTACACAATTTGGCCCAGTCAACACAGCAGAATCGGACAGCTTTGTACTCGTGCACCGGTTCAAAATTCAAGCAGGTAACAACATGGAGGAAAGCAGTGCACGGCAGAAACAGGAAACTAAATATCCCCGTTCTCTAGAGCATGAGCCGAATTACTCTGGAGAACGTCGCCTTGGCTGTGGCCAAGACTGTAGGCACCAACAATTGCAGTCCCATTACAGTAAATCTCATTATAATGATACCTAATACAATTGAGTGAAGAGATTACACGCCATGCTGAGTCCACCCCTTGGACTAGCAACGACAATGGTCATCAATCCTGAGGGCAAAATTATTGCATTTGTCATGGCAGTGAACTGCATTTGCCATAAAAAAATTCCTGTGAACTCATATCAAAACTTTTTAATAGGTCAAAAATAACAACGACAACGACAACAACAACAATAATAATAATAATAATAATAATAATTAGGAGCAGGGTTAGTCCTAGAATTATGTGAGAACAAACCCAACTGAGTGCATGGTCGAGTTGTTTCAAATAGATAGCTCAAACATGAAAGATGAGCATAGGACATTTATGTCAGAGACCGCTAGTGACAACTCTTATTTAAATGTAATTAACATTTAATACTGCAATTTACATCAGATCTGATCATTTCAAAACTATGCACACACTATGTGTCTAGAGTTGCTAAATTGCAATTTAGAACACTGCTCCAATCCATCTCAACTAACACCCGCATTCCAAAAGCAGAGTAAATGTTCTCATTGTAGTTATTTAATTCTGCATGAACAGTCCCCTTAGTCACTCTCTCTAAAAAAGGCATGACGTCCTATCCACCAGAGGGCGCCTTCATGGCTAATACCTTACAAATACACAGAGAGTTAGCCCGGAGACGCGTTTTGTTATTGACAAAGAAACGTGCCAAAGCTAATAAAACCATTAGTGAAAATCCTCGAAAGAAGAATTCTTGGTTCTGATATGTGAAATACCAAGGTATATGGGCCAAATAATGGCAAATTAATAAACATTGAAACATTGGGCACAATGCTCTGTGCCCATCACTTCAAGGAATATGGCTACATTTCGAAAGATAAAGACAAGACTGTATAGGACATTTGAAAAGTTACACCATTAAAATCATGCCCCTGAAATGATTATCCACTTTTGCATGCTTAAATTTGGTCCAAATAGATGCGGCGGTCTAAGCAGGACCAGTATATTTTCACAAATCACTATCAAAGCTGCTAGTAAATTAGGCTACAAAACAATAATGGACAAACAGTGTATAAGTTACTTACATTTTTAAATATTCCTTTCGTTTCACAGTACTAAAGGTCCCGTCTTAGTGTTCAACAAGTTCGCGAGTGACCACAGGATCCTCTTTAAGATGCGCGTGTTAATCTTAATGTGATGAGTTCGGAGAAAAGGGGATCCCTAAAGTTGATGACCCACGAGTTAAACAAGCTGACTAAATGCAGCGGTTTAAGAGGTACCCAGCCCGCTTGTCAATCTTGACTGAATTGCTGTGCCACATTTCTTTTCCCCAGGTAGCCAGAATCAGATTGGAGATTTTCGGCGCCTTAAAAGAAATTACTGATCAGTGTTCGTGTCGTTTGGATTGCAGGAAAGGAAATGCGAATGTTTTTTTCCTTCACGTCCCATGAGATGCAGGTCATAAATCCGCCACTCGCATCTCCATTATTATCGCAGGTGACGAAAGCGCAATGTCCCCTTCAAACACCGGGAGCCAATATCTTCATTTATTGGCCTATTTACCCCGAATGCCGTGTCGATGTTTCCCCCCTTTTTGTTTAGTTTGTCCGTTTTGTATTCAACCAGTTTACCTCCTCTCCTCTGTCACTCTCAGTATCCAACTTCCGAGAATGGTTTCCTACACCTGGACAGGATGACAACCACAGCAACGGAAGCAACAAAAAAAACTTATACTAATATGATCATAGTCTATATGGCTCTTAACTCGCCCCAAAAACTCGCAGTGAGCTTAAATAACACCAATTAGCCCTTGCGCGGAGAATATCTTCGACCGTTGCTCCGTCACGCATCCTCCTCACATTCCTCTACATAGCGAGACTCTGATTGTTCAGCGGAGATGGCTAGAGAGATTACGCACTTGGACACTCCGATTGATGTAGGCGCACACTCAGCCCAAATATTCCGCGGGACCCGAAGATGTTTTGGCACACCCTCTTTGTGTATGAAGCTTTTGGTGACTCTGTAGGGACTTAGACAAGAACAGGACAGGCGGTGGAAGGAAACAGGGCATCCTCAACAACACATTGGAGAGGCATAAAACAGATAAGAAATCTTTCCCTAAATGTGAGCTAATACAGGGATTGCGCGTGGTCTCATGACTGGATACTTAAACGTTCCGCAGGGTCCTAAAGGTAGCATTAAGTTATTTAAACGTTTTAAATGCCTCCGTGCAATGCTGCGGGGTGTTAATTTTGAGCAATTATTTTGAATATAACGGTGCAAGAGGAAGCTTAAGATCAAGGACCGGATTTAAGATTTCGTCAATGACCTCACTCTCTAACCAAGAATTTTAGTATTAAACTATAAGTTACTTTGTAGTTACTCTGTCCTGCATTAAGCGTTGTCAGTCAGTTCTAATAACTGAAGGCTATAATATGTTATGCTAGTTTAACCACCTCAGTTAGTTTGACGACATGGTCTAGTAAATGTTAAGTAGGCTACTGAAAAGTCTTTGCGCAGTGATCCCACACATGTAGGGGTCCAAATCCAATTAAAATTCGATCCATCTTCTGACAGTAAACCCACTGATGATGACATGATCCCGGTCTCTCTCGCTTGCTTTGTGTGCGTTTGTGTGTATGTGTGTGTCAGAGAGCAAGAGAGCGAGAGAGGTCATGTAAAGGAAGGATGGTAATCTTAGTTGCTTTTGAAAAACTTTAAATAACTAAAACATGTTTTTTAGACGCACAGGCATTCCTTAAAGTTTTCAGTCTTTAAATCACCAGGGCCGTACATAACCTAGACCCAGTTTTACCTTAACATAGGCCTGGAGGTCGTGGTGTAAATCATTTACGTGCTGAAAGATTAGTTGCTAGCCTGAATAACTGATTTATGCTTAAAGGGGACATGTAATTTACATTATGTTATGTTCCATGTGGCCAGTCTTAAAATATAAAGTTTTGTTGTCAACAAAGAAAAGATCCCACAGTTTCATTAGTTATGCCTTCAAAAATAGTTTTGGAAATACCTCTGAAATAAATAGGATGTTGCGGATCAATTCTAAGAAGTGGTAAAAAAAAAGGGATGTATAGGACAAACTGAACATGGTTGCCTAATTAAAGGTTAGTTTAGCGCAATGAAAAACATAGTGATATTTTTTCCTGAACAACATTAAGCACATATAGACTGGTCCACACATCGCTACATGGGAGGTGAACATCAAGCTTATACAGAAAAAAAGATTCAATGTCTGTCCACAGTTTACGGTTCAGCACTAGAACAACTTCAACCTGTTAATCTAATAATCATGACGCGATTTATGAGACCTGAAAAAAACAGTTTGGCTGTAATGCCAATTGAGAGTCAGGTCTTGTAAAAACACTGAGATGCCAGCAATTGATGGGCATTTCTTCAGTCGGACAGCATATTGCCTGAGTCAGTTAACAGACATTAAAAGCGCAAGTCGGCAAAATCTCATTGGCAGAGTCCATACGATGCAGTAACTTGACAAATAAATCATGGCAGAAAAGACATCTCAACAAGGGCACTCTAAGAATATCATACATTGCATTTCCTCTACATCTTTACAGAGAAGCAATGTATTTCTAATCTGTCTCTCTGAATGGTTCACATATCGCCTAGGCAGAACATCAAAAGTTTTTATCATCACCCATAGCCTACAGAAAAGAAAATTATCCGCTCACCTTTTGCACAAATCTTGACTTCAATAGAACAGGAGAAGAGTTGTAATCTGATGGACATTACCAGTATAATTCGGATTTGAATCGGGACATCTTTGGTGGCGTTGGGGAGGCGAACTCTAAAACGACTACTTCCCTCCGCGGCTCCGCGGGAATGGAGTAATCGACGGCACCAAATGACACTTCAGCCAGAGAAACAACACTGCAAACAAATGCGGTGTCGCGCGTCGCGGGAAAACAACAACTTTAATTTCGGTCTGGTGTATGCCCTGAATGCAGTGTAATTTCTCCGGCAATTCGCCAAAAATGCAGGTAGAATAATATTATCGTGAGCATTCGTATTCAGACTTAGCGACTGGGTTCAACACGTAGTGGGCTGGTCATGTCATTATAGCCCAGAGACTGCGTCTTAACCTGCTCGTGCCATTTATGTAATTTCCCCATCGGGTGAGGTTACTAACATTGCGAGAGACAATTCGTTCAGGTCATGAGGGAATTTCATTCCATGTTGTTAATTATGGCTACTTCATACAGTAGCCTAATAGATTGAGTGGCGATGTGAATGGTAGCCATCACGTGACATGTATACTCATCTCTATGAAATGATTAAATTAGATATGTGTTGGGACGCCCACTCTGAATGCCTAAATCCAACGTGTTAGTCCTTGCACAACAATAACATACATCACAAATACTAATAATCACTGGAGCATCGCATTAAAAAGGCATAACAGTAAAATATAAGTAAGTAAGATCTAAGCTGTTAGTTCAAAACTCGCATCGTTGGTGTTTACCAAGTTTTGTTGGCAAGCTTTCGGCTTTGAGAATTCTATCGGCGCCGGTAAATGCAATTTCAGCATTTGGACAGCTCCCGCCTCCGTGCTTACAGCAAAACTCCATAGGTTTGTGTTCGAATTGGGCAACACTGATACTTTACAATTTCTTATAGCTGGAACAACATAATAGACGACGACGACTGTGATGATGATGATGACTAATAAACACTGTTATTATGGTAACAGTAGTTTGCCCCTGTGACTGAAAGTGTGTGTGTGTGTGTGTGTGTGTGAGTGTGTGTGTGTGTGTGTGTGTGTGTATGTGTGTGTGAGCGTGCGGTGGGGGGAGGGGGTTGAAGAAAAAAAATCAATTGTGATTTGTTGCATCCTTCCCTTCCAGACTGTGATGTGTCCGCTGCATATGTTTACTATTCCATAATCAGCACTCTGGAGCATCTTAAAATCTATGAGGGGGTTCAATAGCTGGCACAACTATCGACAGAGGCCGACCGTCACGTGAGCAAATGTCCATCCTCAGCTGCCACCAGTTCAGGAAAGGAACTGAGATTTTGTCTTGTCACCCTTAGATTCAACCTAAGCTCAGGAGAACATAATATATTTATAAAGGACTCTATGATAAAAAGGGAAGATTGGCATGGCAAGCCATGGCATAAGTAGTAGTACATTATAATGAGGAAAGGCAATGACACACACACACACAGAGGTGCAGTCTTGAAGCTGAGTGTTCATTTATAACTGTAACTTTATCACTTGCCATGTTGAAGAGGTGAAACCTCATCAGTGGCTCATTACTTAATCTCATTACTTAAATCAGACAGGTTAACATAATGGTAACTCTGATTTTGCAATAGAAGCAAACTATCCACTTTACAATTACCTTGTCCAATGGATCCATAATAGTGTGTTGGGCCTGAAAGTCTCTCTCCCGAACCAGCAGGAATTTGGAGCTTCTGCTTATCCTTCCTGAAAATTGAAATACCACATTAGGAGGGGGGGAAATCAGATCCAAAAAAAAATATCTGTGTATAAAAAAATGAAACAATATCTGAAGAATTACACAGAACCGTAATCCAAAAAGTGCATGATTGAAAAGGATTATAAAGTCTCACACAGTAGGTGGATTTGATATTGTTTGGGCAGGATCCACAAGCCTCAGGCTGATAGCGATTGGGGTGATACAGGCTCCACACCTGGATTTTGTCTGTGCCATGGCTGAGATTTGGGCTTTATTTTACAGATACAGTGGACTGGCTTTATTTTACAGAACAGTGGACTGGTATTTAGGTCTCACCCTCCATCGAACTCAGCAATTTTACCTTCATATTTGATAAGAGGAGTTAAGGGGAGGGCACCTCGGATTTTCATGTTTTAGTGAACATACCTTTCATATAAGGATTCTCACATGACGGATGAATGAGTAAAACAACCCAGTGATGGCAAAAATTTAAAGATCTGTTCGATACTTCAGATGTTGTTTCAATCATCAATAGGCAATTAAACGCCAGATATGATAATGACAGCCTCTGACATCTCGTCCTTGTTACATATCTGTGTTTGAAATCAACCTGGTGCACAGGGTATTGGACTTCTAAATTAAGTTTGGTCGATACCATGTTTCCAATTTGTCTTCTCTAGAGATGTGGGTAGAAATATTGGTTACTGTAAATGGCTGGTGGCGAATGATTTCTCTTGGCTCATTTTCAGCACATCATTAGCATAGTGAGACACACTGGATATGGTGATACGTCTTCGTGGCAGGCGTCACAAGTCAGCCAGACCTTGATCTGATTTATGTCAGTCACTGGCCATACGGAAAACTGCCACATCAGAGTCTCGCCCCGTGTACTTCTGTTTGGTAGTTGAATTTATTATAGGACTCCAATCTCCACCTCAGATAACATTTCAATGAATCTCAGATGTCAACATCTTGTCATCCATACTGCATATGTAATTTGTATGGGGCCATAACAGATTGGGCCATACACATTCACAGTCTTTTGGTAGAGTTGTTACTACTGTCAGCAACTGAATCATGCATTGTGCTCCCCTGGTCTTTGATGAACATGTCACTGAAGCGTGTACTCTCCTTAAAAAAGTGTCAGACTACCATCTAGTTCTTCAGTCTTGGCTTTCAATGAATCAGAGCAAATGGCAAGCCTAGAAAATCCCTGTAAGTACTATGTCAATGGTTTCTTGTGACAAGTGCTTTTGAACAATACAAATCAAGTGGGAGAACCCAGAGAGCATTCTCTGTGTAGTCCTGGTCAGGGTGACAATCAACAACAACAAAATAATTACCATTTGTGATATGTAATTAAATATGAATGTTAAATCTTGATCACAGACCAGTAAAAACTAATTCAAAATGAATACTAGTAAAAACTAGCAAAAACTAACTTTCTCAGTTATCATGGTTATCTATGAAGTTTGTTAGTTTTCTGCATTAGTTACAGTTCAGTTTCTGAGATCATGCATTAAAGACAGGAGTCTGGAATCTATTCCATTAACATGGAATTAGCCTACAGTGTAACATTGTTACTACTACCACATCATGACACTGTAATATTTCAAGTTAATTTGATGTCAAAAAGGATCTTGCCAAAAAAGTAAAGATGGAAAATGAAAAATAATTCTTTAAAGGTCGAATCACGTAATAGCACTACTCTTTCAAATACTGGTTACAGTACATCCATATTCCTGTTCCAATCAGAATAATGACAATATCCCAATTGTGTGTGCGGCATGTAAACAACTTATTCCAATCACCATGTTTAGAACAAGACCTCTACTCTGATTACTAAAAACCTGGATTACACCTCAGGCAAATGCATTAACTCGGAAATGTAAGCACCTTAATCAGAAAGAAATGCCCCTAAATGGGACACTATTTTACATCTGTGTGTATTCAATTTCTAATGAATGTCCCGGGAATGGTTATTTGTATACTGTACATTGGAGGTGATTCAAAAGCAGTTATTAAAAGGTCACATGACACATTCCCATCCTTTGACAGAGACTGTGGATATGCCAGATTTTTCTCACAATCTGTCTGTGAACTCTATTTTCACCTGTGAACTCTATTTTCTTGTGAACTCTAATTATATTCTATAATTATCTTATTAATTTGCATTGTTAAAGCTGTTATTTGTCTTCGATGTCAGATGTTCTTGTCAGCTGCATTGTCAAAACATTAATTAGCAGTTAGCAATTGGCAACTTAGTGTGCTTCCTAATCCATTCCTAATCCATGAAATATTTATTTTACAGTATAATGGAAATCTTATGAAAGTTTAATACAGGTTTATGTTGTATGGTATTGCAGTTTTAAAGGTTTATAGGCCAAGAAGTACTTGCATCGAGACAAAGATGACCCAGATGTCATTTATGAAAGAAAGTATTAAAGATGAAGTTAAAATCCAGGTATTTGCATCCTTTAAGCATAGTATAGCTTTTAGCCTGTTGTTAAATGTATATAATAATAATAATAATAATAATAATAATAAACTATCTAGTTATCAGCACCAAGAAAAAGACTACAGAGACTAGTCTTCTGGAAAGACATCTGGAAAGAGTCTGCAGTACAAAAATATACTTTACGGGGTATATTACGCTTCAAGAATGTTTTATGTATTGCATAAAGAGTGGTGGCCATTTTTAGCACATACTTGTTTCTTTTGGATTTGAATATTGCCTTGATGTCAAATGAGGTAGAATGATGTGTAAATAAACAAAACTTTATGCACACAAGCAAAACAAGTTTATTTCCTATTCACTTCAAGCTTTTGTGGGCTAGTTTTAAAAATGTTGACAGGACAAGCATAATGTGTTTAGTGGCAAGCCTTAGAATCACGAAGATGACACTGAAGAACATCTTGAACCAATACAATTAGATTAGGTCTGTGTTTCAGAATAACCATCGAGAATGGAAAATGTCTTGGACTGCATTTTTAGCTGTCCAATTGAGTAGTCCACATGGATGCAAATATGCCTGGAGCTCTCCACAGAGGGATACATATTGATCTCTCCCTCTACCTTTGTGTCTTGTTCAACATCCACAGGTTCGTCCAGATAGAGAATGGCTTGCTTCCAGTGGGTTTCCTGCTTGAATGGAGACGTGGAAAGGACCAGTGGTTTTTCTCCGCCAGGGAAGGTTACCGTGAACCACACGCAAAGGGCATTCACAGTAGAGGAGCCGAAACAGTCGCAGCTAAAGACACCTTTAACCGATTTTAACTGTTCAACCGTTACGCTATACAAGTCCAGCTCTGCAAATCTGGATGGATGTGATAGCACATCTTCCACAGTCACCGGATTTATCGTGATGTCATTGTTCATGATGCACTTCCTGGCAAAGTCTGTCATGCAAGACATGTCCACTCCGTACTGACTCTTGACTGTACTCCAAAAGTTCAAGCGGTCCTCCGAGACAAGGTCATTGATCGGAGCGAGGTACAACTCCGCTTTGCAGGGGAAGATTAGGCCGCCTGGTTTCAACCATTTGTCTCGAGCAAAAAGCACGGAATTCAGCATGGACTCGTGAAGCAGTGCATAGCCCATCCACTCGCTAACAATCACATCCACCTGCTCAGGAAGATCGATCGTCTCGAGAGTGCCTTTAATGATATCGATCCTGTCCTCCATCTTATTCAGTTTTACAATTTTAACAGCTTGATCGGCAATTGAACTTGCCTCAACGGCATATACCTTTCTGGCCCCTGCTTGGGAGCAAAAAATGCTAAGAACACCGGTGCCTGCACCGACGTCCAGAACAACTTTACCTTCGATAACACTGCTGTTTCTGAGGATAGCCATCCTATACGTGTTCGTCCTGACATGGTCTGCAATCATTTCCTCATGTATTGTAACGTCTGCATAACTGTCAAAATACAGATGATCCTGAACATTTTTATCTAACTTTCTTTTTTTGCTACACAGAGACATCATTCCCTTCTGTCTGCTCCTGTATGGTCACGTTGAAAATTACCACATACTTCCGGGTACAAGAGCACCGTTGCATTGTGGTATCTGCAGTATTAAGCACATTTATGTTCTCTCATCATGGTAAGCATATCGTAGTTACAAACTACAAAACGATTCGTCGCAGACAAATTACGCAGTCACATTTAGCTACTGTTAGTGAAATGATGCAAAATTAATACTGGGCCTAGTAAATTCAGAACTACCGTTTAGGCAACAATTAATGTCGTAATGTCATAAACATAGTCCATAATAACAATATAAATATTTTAAAATAAATATAACGTGATGTAGTTCATTGAAATAAGTTTTAAAAATATCAACTGTGTTGTTGGAAACAATGTTAAAAAAATGTATTCTAGCAGCTTGAAGCACATGTTGTGGAAATATTGGTGTCCATCTGTTGTTGGCTAAATGGTTCAATAAAAAAAAATGAATGATCATACCTGCAGTGTTAGTACACACAAACCATTACAGATTATACATTTTTTGAAACGTGTCCTGTGATTATTAATGTAGGCCTAGTGACAGCAAACCTGCAAACACATTTAGGTAGGCCTACACAAGTTAATTTGTTACATTTGTTCATTTGTATAGCCATTTTCATGGTGGATTGTACATATATACATATATATATATATACATGTACATATATATGTGTTCTATATATATTTATATATTTTTCTATTATATATATATATAAAATAGAAAAAAAAATACTGTTTCACATCATGTCCCAAGACAGCAAGAGCATACTAAGCAGCTGTTTGAACCAACTGTTCATAGCTGTATTGTAGTGCCCAGAGGTTCTTGGTATTCTCAATCAGAGCTCAACCACATAACATTCCCTCTGATGATGCTTCGTCTACTATCAGCATGAGGCAATTCCTTCTAAATACTGCCTGCTGCCAAACTGCCATTGTTTTACCAGACGATGAATGTCCAGCTATATCTGAAGGAATAGGGACACACCCACATACACACACTCTTGCATGCACACACACACACACACACACACCACATTTTGTGAGAGGCTCAACATATCAAACATTCACACCACAAAAATCAGCAACAGGCACACAAGGAGCTGGTGGTGAATAATAAATAAATTAATGAGTGATAAAGAAGAAGAATAACTGCAATGTCCTCTCCAAGTCCATTGTAGGGCCGTGGTAGGCCCAAACAAAAAGACTGTTTGACTAATGTTTACATAACTGCAGGTGTATTAAATATGAAGAGTTGCTCTTTCAGCTGAAGCACCAACAGAGTTTGTGGCAAACGGCACCCTTAATCTGTCTCCGACTTATGTTTGCTCCACGGGCTGGTGCGATGTTTTCAAAAGCACTGACCCTCTGCATCACACCACAGTTTCCCCAAATGTGTCCAAGCATCTGTTTTCTCCAGAATAACAAGCACCAAAATGAGACTACCAGCAGGTATCTCCTATACTCAGAGGAGACATGAAGGTAAAACGAGGCGACGGCAAATTGGGCCTTAGGAACAGGTTCAAAGCTGCAGGCCAGATTTCATGTGGGCTGTGAAGGGCCTGGACTCCCCACTGTGCATCAGAGGCGGCATGACACAGTGTGAATTCCAATATCTTACAAGCATTTTACTATAGAAATGTTACAATCCTGCTGGACTGCATCCAATGAATAACATCATTAGTGTACACGCATTCCTTTCACACTTTTTTCTTTTAATTTAAATATCTCAGAGGCACATACGCACGGCTGTACACATGTGTACAGTGCCAGATGAGAGGGGATGCACTCAAAATAAAATCCTCCTTCTTGTAATGCAATTTCACAATCTGAAATTATTGGGAGATTAAAAGCCACATGTTTGCCCAGACATCTGCACCTGATCTCATTTTAATTAAAGCCCAACATTGGTGTTTGCCTATCTCATGCAGGAGGACCCGTGCTGATCACAGCGAGATGGAGGACACCGCTGAGGAAAGGGACTTTGCTCAGTGATCCAGAAAAAAAGAAAACCCTAAGATCACTTTTCAAGGATGGAGGCTGAGGAGAAAGAGAGAGAGAGAGAGAGAGAGAGAGAGAGAGAGAGAGAGAGAGAGAGAGAGAGAGAGGAAGGTGTGTATGTTCATTATGCAGAGATTTATTTTCTTATCTCCTGCAGGTTACGCATTGAAATGCTTTAAGTATATTTATTAATCATTCACGTTAAAGAATTTGTTAACCTTTTCATTCAAAAAGCATTATGTTAGTTGGGATGATGATTTAATAAAAGTACAATTAGATCATTTTATTTATAAATGAATATCTGTTAGTCATAAATTAATAAAAGACAGAATAAAAGGTAGCAAATCAAAGTGAAAATATGAATGTTTTTTCAGATGCATTGTATGTATCAGTGTGTGTGTGTGGGTATAGATATTCGGTAGATACCCACTGCTTACATTTAAATGTATGCATTTTTTTGTTTTTCTCTCCTTCTATTATTCTGTGTTTTGTGTGTGTGTTTGTGTGTGTGTGTGTGCGCCTGTGTGTGTGGGTGTGCATGTGCATGTGTGTACCTGTATTTCTTTATGCGGGGCAGCTGCTGTCAGCTGGTGCATGTGTACCCAGGGGAGCAGGGCCAGGCTCCATCAGTGAGGCCAAGCCTGTCACCTGTCTGCCTGTCCACTGCTTCAGTCAGCGCCCCACCCAGAGGCCCCGCCAGTCAACCATCACTCTCGTTCTGTCTCTCTCTCTTACACACACACCCACACATACACACACACACTTGCAGCCACTAAAAACCAATACAACAGGGCCCCCTCCCTCATTCAAAAAATAATATCCTGCTGAGAAATGAATACGTGGAGGCTCTGGGCGGGTATTGACCGCACATTGCGGATCAATGTGGAAGTACTTTGATATTTTCTCTCAGAGAATAGGTGGTGGAATGGAGTATGAGTGTGTGTGTTTGAGGTGGGTGGGGGGCGCTTGGGTGAGCGGTGTGTGTGGGGTGGGGGGGTGGGGGGGTTGTGCATTAGATAATGGTGCTGTTGAAAAACACTATTGGCTAACTTGCCATGCTGTTTTCGTTTTCCGAATTGGGTCATCACTCTTCACCTTCGGGAAAAAAAAATCTGAAATGATAAATTGACAGAAACAACACAAAGTTGCAGATGTATGAATGTATGAATCAGAAATCGATAAATAATATTGCTGGCAATGTGACAATGTCATTTTCAAAGTACAGCTTGAATGTCCATAAAGACAGACTGCAACAGTCTGCATCAGAACAGGGATCGGCGGAGGTAAGACCCTAGAGGCAGACACAGCACTTTTCATATCCTCCCTTTTGTGTTGACCAGGGTTCTTGGCAGGATCTTGGCGTGTCACTGTAGTGGTCATTAATCAATACAATAATTACATTCACTTCCCCGAAGACCAGCACACACCACAATCCTGGATCAGTAACATGACACTGCAATTAGATCACATTACTAAGCACAAACAGCAGATATGACAGCTAGAGAGGAAATGATGGTAGAGACAGTGAGAGAGAGAGAAAAAAAGAAAAGAGAGCTACTACCTAAATTTATTTTTCCCAGTTATATCTGGGCACTCCTTTATTAATGAGAGAGTTACTGGATATCACTATTCTCTGGATATCTGGATCCCCCCCCCCCTCCACTACCGCTATTACGCCTCAACTAGTTCATTTTTTCCCATGTAATGGAATCTACAGTCTGTACAAAGATGCTGTAGCACCATGCCTTCATCCGAGCTTCTCCTCTGAAACCCTAGTGGTTTGCCTCAATTGATTCCGCAACCTAAGCATCACTTTCACGGCTTTACTCAAAGAAACGAAGAAACCTTGTTGTTTTTTTTTTCCTTTACTCACAAACAGTCTTTAATTAGAGTCACTGATTTAAAGAGGGCCTCTGGTTGAAGTGCTGTAGAAGCGTTGTGGTGAGGGATGTGGTGAGATGGCTATGGGAATGCACTTGATGTTTAAATGGCACCAGTGAATGTAAATTGGTCCTCAGTGAATACTGCAGTTGATTATTCTATGTTTTTGTTTTTAATTGCGGGTCACTTTGATGTAAACCCTGTGCCTCGTGGCTTTGTGCTTGCATATGACCAATCTACTATGTGAATAGGCCACATTCATTTGATCACATCATGGTTTGCTGTCTTGGCAAAACAAGATTCATCACTGTGTAATACTATGAATTCACTTAAGCATGCATATAGTTAAGGAGGAGAAGTACCTGTTTGCATAGCTAACATTTGCAATAGGTATTTTTTTCTTTCCATTTAAACAGGTGTGTCTATATGTTTCAACATATGAAATAAATGTTGATTGAAGAATCCTGAAATGTTACGCAGGTGTTGGTGGGCAGATTGATATAGCTTGATGTATCTTGTGGAATTTTTTTTTATGATAAAACAAACTTTATGGTGAGGAATTTTTAAATGATTTGCAATGTAATTTTTTTCATTATCTACATACAGACTTGCTCTCATGGGCTTGTTCCTTCTCTTATAGCATACTGTACAATTCAGAAGAACACCAGACTAAACCCAGAGCCAATTGGAATGTGAAATCACCTCATATAGGATTCTCAGGAAGTGTCTCAGTGTGAGACTCTTTTCTGATGGATGACAGCTCAAAGATTGTAATGTCAAAGGGAGAAGGTGTTGATGATGCAAGGTCTTAGCTCAGATGGCAGTTCAACTTTTGTGATTCAGCAGCCTAGAACTCCTAGAACAGAGGGCCACACCATAGAGAAACTGCATTCTCTAAAAGAAAGCTCTGTACACGGTTTTAGAACTTTATACAATGACGTAAATTCAGATATGCTCCTGCAATTAAATAATGGCTGAGACTTCTAAGTCCACTTGTAAAGGTCTGTTAAACAAATCTTATAGTTATAAGTTATTTTTTGTAATACAATTTTTCCATAACATTCTATGAATACCTCCTCACTATCTGCTAGCACTCCATTCAGATACACATTGAAAAACAAACTTCTTGTGCAGCCCTGACTCAAACAACATTGGGGCAGCCTGCGCAAACGCTAACAAAACACTCTGGAGTTTCTAAAGGAGCAATGAAGGAAGAGGACAACTATTTTTCTGTTGTAGCTTGTTTTATCTTCATCTCTTCAAACATAACAGTAACAGCAAGTGGCTATGAAGACAAACATCTGGTAAAAACACAAATGCAACATCATCCAGAATCATGTACCTTCAATTAAGTGGTTTAAAAATAGTTCAAATTTTGTGATTTTAATTTTAAAATTCATGTCAATGCTGGACATCTCTGCAGAGCTCATATAGTAAGCAAAGAGCAAAGTGAAACGACTGGTGATACTAAACAAACTCACATAAAGTTGCCTACTGGGTTCAGCAGTTTCATGTCTAGCATGGCGAGTTCCCATCAAAAACAATGTTCCTCGATGTGCATGCTACAGGGAAATAGCTGAATGGGAGGTGTTAATGGAATGAGCTAGAATCACCTGCGGCAAGGGCTTAGGGGGGCTCGAGGAATGAGAGAGTGATCACGATTTAGGTTGAAGTCAACACAGTATGGCCCCTTAAATCATGGAAGAGTTGGCTTACTGAAGAAAAGTTACGACATAAAAAAACAACCCATGAGGCTAAAGCTTGCTAAAATGGGAGATAATAACAGTCCTAACAAAACAGCTCGGTTGGATAACTTAATCATGCATCTTGTTGAGAAAATGAATGAAATCCCCCAAGTTCCTCTACTCCCCTGTGATTTAATGACAAGGGGCATCCATTCATATTCCACCAGCATACCTTGGGCAAGCATTATACCAACAATTAATTTAGGAGAACTGTCATCTGGCATGATTAGACCCATTACTTGTTTACAGGCTCCAGTTTTCTAAATGCACTGACATTCTTGAACTCAGGCAATGTGCTGCAAAACAGCCCAGGGAACCAACATTATTTTGCTTATCAAATCTGTGACAAATTAACCGTTTCTCGTATCGTATTCTCTCTCATTAGAGGTTCTCAGGTAATAGTTTTTTTTTTTTACTATAAAAAATATGTGTGCTCACTAACACAGTTGTAACAATTAGGCACCTAAGCATGCAAGTTAATAATGTTGTCTATAACCCCCATGTGACTGTATAGGGCGGTGGTGGTGCAGGTGGTAGAGGAGCCATTCGGTGACTGTAAGGTTGCAGGTTCGAGCCCCAATCTACCTGACCCCATCGAAGTGTCCTTGAGGCTGGAGCCTTGCATGGTAATCCCCTCCACGTGTGTGATTGGGTGAATGTCATAGCAGGAGGCGCGTGTAGACGCAGCGGCCTCTGGCTCTCCTGACTGTGCGCATCACTGTGGGATAGCTAGAAACATAATTTTGATTCCTCTGTATGTATATGTAGAATCAACAGTAAAAGAGAATTAACTGTAAATGCAGGGAATATTACTTATTGTTGCCTTTCTCCAGTGTGTCATCCAGTTGTCCTTAGCAAGGAAGTAGATTACACTAAACTGAATGGAACCATGAAAGGAAACAGCCATTGCCTCTCATATTGACTAAAATTGTGATGCCTGTCATACACAGGCATACAGGCTGACTTTCTGTTTCTCACTCACTCTGTCATGTACACACACACACACACACACACAAACACATATGCACACAACCCCCTCCCTACACACACACACGACATACAGTATTTTCAACCTTCTCAAACTGAACAGGCAAAGAAATTCTGTCCAAAGGGGAAAAAAATAAAACAGCAGCCCTTGAAGTTTCTCCTCATAGCTGACCTTGAGCTTCAGAGAAATAAAATCAATGGTTTCCAGACTAAGAAGCACTCCATTCTGAATATACCCCCACCCCTCTTCTCTCACTCTCTCTTCCTCTAGAGCTGACTAGACCTGATACGTCTGTGATGAGAAGCCTGTATGTATCTGTCAGATTTGAAGTTGGTCCACAACTCCCTGGGAAAAAGAAAACTATATGATAATTGCTCACTAAAAACAAAATAATGGCAATCTCTCTCTCTCTCTCTCTCTCTCTCTCTCTCTCTCTATCTCACACACACAGACACACACGCACACACACATTTTTGTCTTTTTTTCCTGTCTGTGCATGCATGCCAATTTATGTGTGTTTATAGTTGAAGCATGAGGAATGTGCTTTGTATTCTATCCACGTTAAGCAGGAAATATGCCAAAGGAGGTCATTATCAATTTGTACTTTTGGTGCTGTTTAGGAAGAGCCTGGCAGGCTGCACTGGCATTTTCATCAATTAATGACAGACCAGGGGGATTCACGGTACACCACACAGACTCACTGGAAAAAGTCAGTGTGCAGACTTAAAACAAAATGGTATGCTACCATACCATACTATAAGTGTTCTGCCTGACTTGTAAATAGCTTAAAGGATTATAAGAAATCACTTAAAAATACCAAATCAGCATTATGTTTACTAATAAATAATCCACAATAGCAAAGACTTCATTAATTTTTAAATGATAAAATTCAAAGTTCCTTTTAACCTCAAATTTGAATGGATCAAATGCAATGGTTACAGCAAGTTCCAGATGATCTGTAGCATACCTTGACTTAACCACCCACCAAATCAGAAATTACTTCCTTAATCTCTTCAAGTACGAAACTTTTACGTTCCCTACAGATCTTTTTAAAACTGCTCTCCCTACTGGCTTAAACAAAATGGCTCATAGTAGAGCATACCCCACAGCCTTTCAAGACATGTTAAACCAACTATTAAAAAACATAATCTTGACCCTGATGCTGGGTCTGACCAATTATTAAAAATTTTGTCTTCAATTTTAAATGATTAAAAGTAGATTCCAAGCAAATACGTATCTTCTTAAATGAAAATTGCATCCAATTTTCAGATTTACCACATAATCTTCAATGACCTCCTTATTTCATCTGTAGTAAATATTTAAATCCTATTTGATTTCAGTGCTGTCTCTGACACTACTGATAATGGAATCCTACTGCATAAACTAGAGCACAGGATAAGCATCAGAAAGTTTGCATGTAAAGCATGGTGTACCCCATGGCTCATTACTTGGGCCTCTGTTATTCTTCCTCTATGTTGAGGGATCTGTTATAAGAAATGTTTCTATGGGAAATAACACATACAATGTAGATATAAATTCTAATACAATTATGAAGTTATTAAGTGAAGTAAAACCTGAAAGTTAATTAGAACCTAGAAAGTAATACAAAAAGAAATACAAAAAAACAGCACCAGTGAGCCCTGCATCTGTCCAAACAAATAAAATATAAATTTTTTTCTTTCCCCTGCTGCTGATGCAATGGAACACCATGAGACACCTATATTGTAAATATTGCTGTGTAAAAAACTGTTCAATTGAAAATTAACTGATGTTGCAAGTGAGAGGTGTGCTCAGTCCCTTTGGAGAATTGTGAAAAAAAGAAGATGTGTTCTGGTGGGTACTCTTGGGTTCAAGGTACTTGTTTTTCCAAAATTAGTTGAAAAGAAAAAAAAACTTCTTCACCAAGACACTCCAAGGAGCATTTTTAAAAGGTCTTTATTATTATGACATGTCCATTAAGGACTTTAAAAATGCCCACGCGTAGCGGCGATTGGGCCTTCTTCAGGGCATATAGTGAGAATGGAACAGTGAAGTCTTTTGTGTGAAGAAACAGCACACCTGTTGATTGCTTAATTGCCCACAAATAGTGACCCCTCCCCCATCACAGACTGAAGTGTAGCTATAGACCCGCCTCTCAAACAGATCTTAGAAACATGTTGTAGTGTCTGTAGCTATTTAGCCACGAAACTAAAGCTGGAACTGTAAGGAACATGACTCAGGTCTGTGTCAGGGTTTGTAAAATCGCACTAGAGTTTATTCTCTATAAATTAAAAGTGAGCATATTTTATTTTAACATGGTACAATACCCCATTCATCTATTTTATGTTTACTTCAATGACACAGCTTTTGGGCTAAAAACTTGCACAATGCACAATGTTTTGAATGGCATTTAATTTTAAGGTCCATTCTACCGTATAGAATTCGATTTGTCTTTATCAAGAGTGAAAAAGAAATCATGATAGTCACTGAAGGCCCTTGATACTGGCTTTTTACAACAATGAAATGTAAGAGTTCCAAAAGAGTTAAAATCTTCTGAAATACTGTACACTGTGGGTGGGAGCTAGGCATTTCACCACAGAGTATTGCTCGGCCTTGCCATTTCAAAAAATCCATTTCAGTACATTAGGGAAGGACGTAATTGGTGGACTCTGTTTGTCTAATTGCATACATTGATTTATTTCACAAACGCCCTGCATTGAAATTAAATTAAGAAATTGATGACTTGTGCAAGGGAATGTGAAAAGGCTGGTTTTATCCATGACCAAATGTCAAATGGCATGATTGGTCTGTTAAAGTACAGGGAAATGCCAGTGATAATCCAGCCATTTAGAGAAGATTTCAGTTTGTTTTGTGTTTGTGCTTGTCACCTGTGTGCATTAAATCGCAAGAACACATCCAGTGCCTGATCATTTTCTTCTTTAAATGAATGTACAATGAACAACAGAGGAATGGTCATTTTGTCCTATAAAACAGATCATTTTTTCTAAGCAGATGACCTATAGGCTCCAAATATAGTTACCTGTCTCGCATACTGTAGAATACCTCAGTTTTTTGTTAGCCAGGCACACAGTGGGCTCATGCCACAGAATGTGCTGATGCAAAGTGTATTCATCAATCAATCATTTGTATCTGCTTTGTTTGCTGCCACCTTTAATTTCCGCCCTGAACTGCACAGTTTTGTTGTTTTATTTCATACCATTATCAACCATCAACCATTTCCTTTTTTTTTCTTTTCAAATTTCTTCAACTGACAACACGCACACACAAATGACAGCACACACACACACACACACACACACACACACAAATGCCCCCCCACACTCACACACACAGACCGCCACCACCTCCATCCGCAGTGTCATGCGTCACTGCAAATCGTCCCTGCACTGAGCGTGGATCTCAGCAGCCACTCCTGGGAAGACTCTGTCCTTGGTTAGTGAGTTGTTTGTGCAGCCAGGATCTTTATGAGAAGGATTGGGGATATTGAGGCATCCCAAGGAGTTTAATCTCCCTCCACACCACTGGCTCTTAAATAAATCACAAATATGACTGTGAATGATGGCCTGTTGGACACTGTAGGCATTTAGTAGTTCAGTGCTTGACAGAAATCACTTTTCCCCCCCACTTTTTGCTATTTTCGCTTGGTACGCAAGGCATGTTCAAGGCTCCTACAAACCACTAAAATATTAAAAGACCCACCTGCACATTTTCTTCTCTCTCTCTCTACCTCTCTTCTGAATAATATAAGATGGTCACAAACTGCCATCCGTTCGCTTCATGGCGCCGTCAGTGGACATCTGTCCATGAGTCTGTCAGGTCCTCCCTGCTGTCCTCCTTTTGGGCTTTCCTTTCATGAGAAATGACGTCAAGACAAACGATGTCACTTTGAATCAAACACTAAAGGAGAAAACTTTCCCCAATTTATTTTGTTCCAGTCATCACTTATTGTATATGGTCTTTTATTGTTGTTGTATTTACTCTGCACCTTGTTGATTAGCATTCTTTTTCCTCCATATATATATATATATATATATGTGTGTGTGTGTGTGTGTGTTTTGTTTAGTTTTTTTAGATAGAGGAGGATGTTTGTATTAAAAGAAACCAGCAATTTATTTATGGTCTTTAAGCGAAAAGAGTGCTTATTAGATACAGTAGATAGATAGATAGATAGATAGATAGATACTTTATTGATCCCCAAGGGGAAATTCAAGGTCCCAGCAGCTTAAAAAATCACACATAACATGTACTACAGTTACTAAAAATAACAATAAAATACAAATACTGTGGGTAGAGATGCGCATGAATGTACTGAGGTACAGTATGGGGAGTGTGTCAAGGTAGTTGTGCAAATGAGACCAGTAGTGCAATAGTGCAAGGTTAAAAGTCTATTGACCAGCAATAAATATGTGCATTTGTAAATGGACAATAAAAAATATCAGCATAGCAATAAAACAGTTCTAGTATAAGTATTTGGACAATAAGATAAAAATAAAAATAGCCTAGTAATATAAAATTACAGCATCAGTGCAAGGATAAGTCTGTATAAGTCATATACATGTTCATGCATCAATCAAGTATGCAGGTCAAGTATGAAGTTACAGTGTGAGGAGGAGTTGTGCATGTGGGCTAATGTAGCCAGTAGGGTCCCTAGTCAGTGTCAACAATACACAGTATTGTAGAAAATGTCTTGTAATTGTATAAGAGTGTTCAGGTGCAGATAGACTATGCAGAGAAGTCCAACTCTCCTTTTCCTTTCAGTGAAGCATTGTAGAGTTGTATGGCCCTGGGTACAAATGACTTCCTAAGTCTGTCTGTTGTGCATGTCAGGGAGCGTAGTCTCCAGCTGATCAAGCTCTTCTGCTGCATGATAGTGCTGTGGAGTGGATGACAGTCATTGTCCAGGATGTTGAGTAGCTTGTTCAGGGTCCTCTTGTCTGATACTGAAGTGATGCACTCCAGTTCAGCTCCCACAACAGATCCAGCTTTCCTTACCAGCCTGTACAGTCGCCCAGCATCCCTCTTCTTAGTGCTTCCTCCCCAGCATGCCACTGCATAGAAGAGGACGCTGGCAACAACAGACTGGTAAAACATCCAGAGAAGCTTGCTGCAGACGTTGAAGGACCGCAGCCTCCTCAGGAAGTACAACCTGCTCTGCCCCTTCTTGTAGAGTGCTTCTGTGTTGACTGACCAGTCCAGTTTATCGTCCAGATGTATACCCAGGTACTTGTATGTTTTCACCACCTCCACATTAACCCCCTCTATGGTGACTGGCACCAGGGCGGGCTTGGACCTCCTGAAGTCCATCACCATCTCCTTGGTCTTGGCAGTGTTGAGTTGTAGGTGGTTGAGTCTGCACCATTGCACAAAGTCCTCCACCAGGCTCCTGTACTCCTCCTCCTGCCCATTCCTGATACAACCCACAATTGCAGTATCATCTGAAAACTTCTGCATGTGGCATGACTCCGTGTTGTAGCAGAAGTCAGATGTGTACAGGGTGAACAGGACTGGAGAGAGCACTGTTCCCTGTGGAGCTCCAGTGCTGCTGATGACAGTATCAGATAGGCAGTCCTTCAGTCTGACGAACTGTGGCCGCTCCGTCAGGTAGTCTGCAATCCAGGAAACCAAGTGGGCATCCACACCCATCTTCAGGAGCTTGTCACTCAGTCTGGGGGGTTGGATGGTGTTAAAAGCACTGGAGAAGTCAAAGAACATGATTCTCACAGCACTTTTCTCCTTGTCCAGGTGAGTGTGTGTCCTGTGTAGGAGGTATGAGATGGCATCGTCGACGCCCACTTTCTCCTGATAAGCAAACTGTAATGGGTCTAGTGCATGGCGCACATGTGGCCTAAGTATCCCCAGAACCAGTGGTCTCCATGGTCTTCATCAGGTGTGATGTGAGAGCGACTGGCCTGAAGTCATTAAGCTCACTTGGGTGTGGTTTCTTTGGGATGGGAATGAGACATGATGTCTTCTACAGTGCTGGGACTCTCCCGAGGCGGAGACTCCAGTTGAAGATGTGCTCCAGTGGCTCTCCTAGTTCTCCTAGTTCTATTACTATCTCTATTTACTTATTACAAGCACCATTAATGACAATCCCAAAATCAACAATAACTATAAAGAGCTACTACAAAAGCTACTATAAACTAAGTACAACACAGTACAGCTCAGAGCCAAAGATTCCAAGGACAAGAAATTACTTACTCATCCTCCTCATTAAATCTGCTTATGCAGACACCATGCATACAGTGGTCCCATACAGGCACATACACGTGCAGGGGGTGGGAGGGGGGGGGGTGCTATAGCACCTGCCCCTTTGCCCCTTGATGCCCAAAGTGCCCTTTTCTCAACGTGTGTTTATTTGTTTGTTTGTTTGCTTGTTTTGGAAATACGTGCGTTAGAAAGCCTGTCTGTGGCTGTTCAAAAAAAAAAAAAAACATAATGATAATTTCAGTCTCCTTGCTAGCCTCAGTCACGTGATCCGCGTAAACGTGCCCTGACCTGCCAGGAAGCATAAACCGGACTTCATAGAATGTGTTGTATAGAATTGTTTTTGAACTAATAACTCCATTACTTTATCGGCACATAGGCCAAATTGATCAGTGTTCCTGCTGACACGTTCATTTGTGAGCACAAAAAATACCTTCTTAATGCTTATTCACAATTAGATTAATTAGTAGTTTAAGTAGTATGTTTTAATGTAGCTCAAAAAAAAGTATTTCCAGTATCAGTTGTCTTTGCACCTTGTCATGATCACAAAATCATTTAATCATCTATCTCTCTCATGCTCTTTTTAGTTGCTACCCTCTCAGATTAGTGCCTACCTCCAGCAATATCAGCAACAGCAGCCTCCTCTCCGTCCTCCTCAACAAAAGCTTTTCAATGTACCCCATCAGGTAACACAGACTACACTTGCTTTGCACCTCAAAGATGTCAGGTGTGGACAATGCCTGTACAACACTTAACGTAAAAGTTGTAATGTAGCACTATAACTACCTCTATTTGCACTACTCCACTACTATTGCTCCCACCATCTTGTGCCAATTGACTGTACACCAGTGCATTATCCTGTGCAATAGTTATCTATAATAGTTCTACCTATTTCAATTCTTTACTGTATCTGTTTATTGACTATACACTGTATTCAGGGGTTAAATTGGGATCTGCTATGTGGGGGGGGGCTCTGGACTGGGGTTGGAGCGAACAATCTTTTTTTTTTGACTGCACAGAACACACACACTTGTCAATCCAAAATCCAATCAAACAAATGTATGCAATGAATGCAACCAAAACGTGCATCCTAATACAAAGACCACCACTGCTTTTTTGTAGAGCACTACATCTAATTATGCATAACCTTCTACGTTGGCTAGTATAAAGTGAAACCAAGACTGTGTCGACAGTTAATTTAGGCTTAGAGCAGAAGCAGACGAAAACTGTTTTATTTGTTTACCAGAGGTTCAGGTGACATAAGGCCTATGTCAACTTCATGTCATTACGTTAGCATTTCATTTGTAGCTCCCACCTGAGGTATGCTAGCTGGCTCATGTATGGAAACTGAACTGGCCAAATGCACAATGGAATTCAACTGACAGCTACTCATTTAAGCACCTCTTTGCATTTAAGCACCTCTTCGCACATACCTTGTCTGTCTGCTTCTATCTCGCTGTGTCAAACTCTCGTATATAGTGTCTCGTATACAACTAACGTCTCTGACTCGATGAGGAAAAAGCAGCCGACTGGAAAAGCAGCCACGTAACGTTAGTGTTCTAGAATCTCTGATTGCAACTTTTCTAAGCTTTGATAGGTCGTCCTTTCATCAGGAAAACCAGGCGGTCTATTAGGTTGCACAAAACTCATTGTTTTACTAATTGTTAGAACGATAGTTTAGCCTAATTAATTACACTTAACTGAAAAGCGTGAAAAAAAGGTTCGTTGCTTTTGATGTCATAATGCAGCATGAGCTTATGTGCCGGGCTCAGCCCTGGACAGCCCCAGCCCAATTTAACCCCTGACTGTATTTATTTATGCAACTACCTGCAACAAGCAATATTATTTAGCCTTCACTCCATATCTCCATATCCTTTTCTTGTACAAAATGCACATAGACTACAGCCTGTAGTTGTTGTTGTTTTTTTTTCCCATGGGTACCTTTATAAATCCATGCTTGTCTTCAGTTACTGTGTTACTGTCTGTCTTAACTGTTTTTGCTGCTGTAACGAGAGAATTTCCCTGATATGGGATAAATAAAGTTAAATAAATCTTATATTATCTTGATATGGTATGTTGTGATTCCATGTTGCATTCTTCATGAATATGGGTTGCATATTCATGTTCAGACCATTATATTGTAATGTATGTTGCTGTATGGTGTTTCAAATTCTTGTTCCATGTGCCCTTTTTTTTTACTTTGAGCACCTGCCCCTCCAAAGGTCTCTGCACGTTCCTGTACAGGCACATATCTGCCAGGCACTAGCATAGAAGTGGAGGAGAGAAACAGCATAAATTCAGTTGCCAACATAAAATCGGACCCCTGTATGCAGCATGGTAGTTGGGATGGTGGTTTTCTTTGGATTCTTTCCACTTTAGTCGGGGTAAGTGTTAGGTTGAGCCCCCAGGGCAGCTGAGGTGACCTCTCACCGCCTAGCACAGGCGACTACAGACGGGCTTCCACCCCACAGTCAGCGCTCTGCCAATGCCCGCTTTGTGAAGCAAGTCAGGGACCTGCTGCACACAAATCCCTCTCATCAAAGACTGCAGACTCTAGCCTGACACAAGGACCTAGACACATTCCCCCCTCACAGGTACTGTACTCAGTGTGTGTGTGTGTGTGTGTGTGTGTTTGCTTTTGATTGGCAGGTTCTGACTCCTCGTGACAGATCAAAGTGTGGTTCTCTCAGAAATGATTGATGATGGATGACCAGAGACGGTTGATTAAGGCGAGACGAATCATAAGGATTCTTCCTGTATCAATGACGTAGTGTTCGAGAGGCTTCCACGCCTTTTTAAGAGACCAGTAGTAAAAGGGACTCTCGTTAAACTTAATGGGGAATTAGTAGGAATTCACTCCATTTTCACCAATACATTAATTTCCCTTATTTGAGCAAAGTCTTTAGGACTTTTTACATTCCTTTTCACCACAGGCAGGTAAATGTGATCAATACTAGCTTAAAAATATGTTTTCTAAGTTAACGGAATGGAAGAAAACAAACTTTATTTCAGCCTATACATCCAGAAATATGCATTACTGTCTAATTGCTAACCAACGAAATCGGAGTCCATAGCCATTTTAATAGCCTTATTACTAAATAACAGTCTCATTAAAATCGACCTTGTTATACAACATTACTGCTGTCAGCTACAACGAATATTTACATTACATTTACTCAAGTTTGTTTACAACAATATTCAAGATGAACCAAAATCCTTAAGTGCTAGCGAGCTAGCCCGCATCGCTAGCCATATTCCCATAGTAACACAGTCAAATCAATTTGCCATGCTAATGTTAGCAAGCTTGCTTGCTAGGTTAACTGATAAAATTAATTATTTATCCTGTGTCTTAAAATATGAGTTATTGGTATCACACATAAGCAATGTTAAAAAAAACAACACACAAAATTATGTTTATATCGCCTAACATCCTTTTAAGAGAATTTGTTAATGTTATAATGTCTATGACGTCCGTAATTAGGAGACCGGAAAAATATTCGTTTGATTATACTGACGAAGCCTAGAATGCTTTATCTTGTGTTCTAAAAGATCTTTGGGATAACCTTACAGTGAATTAATATGTGAGTCTTTATGAATATAGTATATTAGTGTATTTGAGTGTGATGGTATTTGCTAAACATTGTGTAAACACTGTCTCTATGACAACAGGGGAAAACATGTGTAATGCTTCTCTTTTTAATGTTGCATGTTAGTGGAAGGTCTATCAGAAAAAAAACAAGACTGCAAGCCCACACTTTCATGTCCAATCCTCAATTTCAAAACACTCAGTCTGAGGGCCAGATGTACTAACGCTTTTGCGCCCACTTCAGGCGTATTTGCTTCGCAAATTGCGGGTAAAAACATGGCGAGGTATGTACAAACAGGTCGCACTGAGGTGAAAGCGCAAACTTTTTTTTTTAGGTGCACCAGCACAAAATTTAGGTGCACCCAATTTTTTATTATGTCGCCTTTAACAACAAAAGGTCACTTTTTATCCCTCCTTTCATATCGTCGACCCATCAACGAATGCACTTTTCCCACCCATAGTCTGCCCGCACTCCCGACAGTATATACAGTGCACTGACTTATGTTCTTTACTGCAGTGTTTTTCAACCTTTTTTGAGCCAAGGCACACTTTTTCATTGAAATCACGAGGCACACCACCAGCAGATGAAAAATGAAAAAAAAAAGAAAGAAACTCTGTAATCTATATACAAAGTATAAAGTAATTCTCACCAAGTGACTCAAGTGTCATGAATAGGAATCAAAGAAACACAAAGTAGTATTTTACACCTGAGACAGCACAGACACTTGACAATAGCTTTGCCTCATAGCCTGCTGACTCTCCTTTCTGAGAAGAAAATCACTGAAGGTTTCCATTTGACAAACACTCTCCTTTGTAGTAAAAAATATATATATATATATATATATATATATATATATATATATATATATACTGTATATATACTTGGGCCTAACCTAAAATAGCATATAGCCTTAATATTATATCAATGAAAGAGGCTATTTTGCAGTAGCCTAGTGTGCTGGAAACAGTCATTTATGAATAATTGCTGCAGCTTATTGCCGCACATGATGTTCTAATATAGAAAAAATAATGGCCTATGTATAGAAATGAAAGCATTCCTGTTGCTCCATGATGGCTAACATCATAATCATAATTGCACACTGTGCAAAACGCATTTAGAGGGAGGGAGGCATGGCAATTGATCTTGATCGGCTAATTCGTCAGGAACATTTAAGGTGTAACATCATGTGTAGGCCCTATTTTAACTGACAGACACACACGCAAACACACATCATCCTGCTCGTTTTTCTTACTAGGCTACTGCCTTTATTTTCTTTAATCGTTTCAGTTCTCTGCTTACTGCTCAGGTCGCGCACATTTTTTGAGCTGACAACAACTTGGAGCCACTGAGCTATTATAGCTCAGTGCTTGGAGCAGTGAAAAGCACCACAGCCAATCAAAGGCAAGGACCCGCCCGAACTCTGTCTCTTATTGGTTTAGACCACGATACAATCAGGATAACCAGAGGATAACACAGAGAGATGATGCACTTGCGAAATTAATTCATGTTTTCGCCTGAGCAACGTCAGGTGCACCAGGTGCACAAAAAAAAATTGCGGTCGCACTCTGGAGCCCTGAATAACACAAGTACTCAACGCTCTGCTACAGCGCACGAGTCAATACATACGTTTCTCCACAACTAATGGCGAAATAACACACATTAATCAGGATTTCATTAATATTGTCAACTTTCCGAACGTCATAGGAGCTATTGATTGCATAGGAGCTATTGAAGAGGCCAAATCCATTGCGCTTTGTAAACGCTCGCATTTTACGGCAGGGGCGGAGATAGGCGCTGATTACCCGATGCATTTCAGGTTTAGTAAATAGAACGTATGCTGCGGTGTAATAGCGTGCGCTTTCTGCGGGTTGGTCATGGCGCTAATAACGTTACGTTCGTAAATCTACGTACATCTGGCCCTGAATGTTAACATGAGATAGCTGTCGCACACGCTCAGTGACTGGTGCCGTGTGTTTCCTTAAAGTTGCTTATTTCCTTTGCCCACAGGCTTGGAGCAAAGAAGACAACCGCTTTGTCTCTGAGAAAAGTGCAAGTGTACAGAGCACTATGGTTTTCAATGACAAGGCATTTTTTTTTTCTTTTATTTTTTCCTGAAGAGGCATTTGGGGAAGCAGGCAAGATGGCGTTCTCAGCATGGTGCTTAGTGAGACCCCTCAGCATCAGGCTAATAAGCTTCGAATAATAGTCCACCGCCTGCTCTCGGCCTTTCTCCTTGCCGCATAATAAAGAGAAATTAATCTGGATGAGTGGAAAGGAGGGGGAGGGGGAGGAGAGCGTTTAATGGTTCTTGGAATGTGTCCCTCATGGAATGGCCTGGCTTTGCCCAGGCCTGAGCTCCGCAGGCTTGCAGACCAACAATGGCTGCCATCTCAATCAGAGGCAGGAAAAGAGAGAGCTTGCATATTGCTCTGACACGTTGAGGCGACGGTGCAATTACAGGGCTTTGAAAGAAGAGCAGAAAGCACAGAAGTCACCAGGGTGGAGGGAGAGGAGCAGCTAGGGTTGGAGGGGCGGGGGGAACTGATGACGGAGGGATGGAGAGGTGGATATTCCTCGGGTGAGTCATCCCATGTACAAGCAACTCATATGGGAGAGGAATTGCTGCTGTTGGTTTGAATCGGTCCCAGCCCCGAGGATTTGCATGGCAGCGGAAACTTTTCCCTGAGCCACTAAAATAAACTGTCTCGGCAGCCGTTTGTGTTGTATCAGGTGGTCTGGTATTGGTGTGGACCAACAAACTGCATCGGTACAGATGTGTGTGTGTGTGTTTGTGTGTGTGTGTGTATGTGTACACATGTGTATTTATTGTGCATGCACACACACACACACAGACACAAATTCAAACAAACATTCATCCATCGACATGGCTTCCAAATGTTCCCAGGATGAACTGAGGGAATGAGAGGGAGAGAAAGAGAGCAAAAAGAGATCAAAAAAGAGAAAGCAGCTAAATCTGTTTGCATGCTCACACACTAAATGGTAATGAGACGTTATGAAGGTAGCCATCCTCTGGGATGTAACCAAGATCTCTTCAAACATTGCTGGGCTAAAATAGAACATCCAATCTTATTCTGAGACGGGTTTGGCCATGGAGCGTGTTAATGCACTTGCATAATGAGTGCATGTCTTAACCCACACAGCGCTCGAAATCCGTGTCAGAACCGTGGCCACATGTGCGGCATGTATATAATGGCCACTTGCGCATGTGAAATCAACCCAGGAAGAGATTTCAGGAAAAGAATAAGAAGGCCTGCTGGATTTGTTGGATTAATTACGGTGATGCTGATGGGGGGTTAATCACTTTTTATGAATTCGGGAATCATCCGAGGTCCCCGTCACATAGGATTAACCTGAGCACACTTCCTACAAACACTAACGTGTGCGTTGAGTGTTGGTGTCACCAAAACAACTGTAGTGATTGGCTCTTTCTGATGTTCACTGATGAAGCAGGTGTCATCCTTGCCACCACTCTCGAGTTAAGGGGGGATGGAAGATTAGCAAAGACTCTTCAACTTTCGCTTTTTTGCCCGACTAAGGGGAAAATGAAATTGATAGAGAGCCCCCGTGTACGTCACGAAATGAATTATGAATGGATATGATGAAGTGTCTCCATCCGTCTCCATACTGTGCAAAATTTATACCATGTGGTCCGATCCAAGACTATTCTTAATGCCCTCCCCCGGTCTAAAAATACAGTGCAAGTTCACACGGGCTTTGACATTTGTTAATGTGCTCCCTCTAATGAGCAAATGAACAGCTCCCTTAATGAACCAGTAGAAGTCCTCCGTCCCATGCTCTCTATCCATAGAAACAGGCAGTTTAGTTCTGGACCTTTCTAGTCTTCCACAAATGTGTCACCTTCTCCAAAGTGTGCAGAATCCCTGGTGGAAAGTCAGCAGAGCCAATATTTCATTAGAGTCTATTTCAAATGATACATAACCATCTGGTCAAGTGTGGCAATGCTGATGGATGGTAATGGTGAACTCAACTTTGTTGATGTCCTGTTGCGTCTGTTCATGGACATATGTGTGTGTAATTAAATGAAAAGTTCAGATGAGAAATTTAATTAAAGAGAAGAATGACAAATAAATTGGCACTACATTAGCATAAATGCACAGACAGACACACACACACACATGCAATATGCTCATAATTCTACACTCCACCCAAGAATATTCAATCTCTTTATATTTCCCCACCCACCACTCCAGCCACCTTCAGCAGCAACACACACACACACTAACAGATACACACACATTTTGAATGCTGTGTCTGCAGTGTGCTACTTTTCATATCACAGTTATTCTCTTTTTGCCCTTCACCCTGTGCACTTTAAAGACATCTGGCATGGGAAACTCTCCACCCCCACTTGACAGCTAATGAAGCAACTGACTCATCGTTGTCAATGTTTCAATTGCTAACAAAAACACAGTTGGATTGTTTTATCGATCCAGTTCGGGTGGGCGTGGGGTGTCTTTTGGCTGCCGGGAGGCTACCCGGGCCCGGAGTGCTTGGCCAGCACTTTCTAATCGCTCATCAGGTCTGGTGAAAGGGTCTCATCACTGCAGTTACCGGCTATTGCAGCTGCATCCAAACCTGCCATAATCGTTTTTAGAAGAAGGTTGACCTGTATGTACTGCACAGTCAACAATTTATCTGCTTTTCAGCTCTAAAACATCACATCTCAGCTTCACCTTACAGTAGGCTCAAATCCACTGAGCGCAGATGATTTTCGTGTGTGATTTTCGTTTTTTTCTCCCCTTTGATTTCCCCCCCTTTTTTAACATGTGGAAACTCATTTCTTGTGTTCTTTTCCCACCTCTGCCGAAGTGGGCTCCCTCGTTCCCTCCTCCAGGTGACTAATTTAATTTCCTGTGATTTAAGTGACCTTTGGCAGAAATGTTTGGACTGTAATGATTTCCTGTCCCCTCGACTTAGTGCGTGCCGCTGAGCGGTCCGGCTCGCCGGGGCTCTGCTTTATGTTCCCGGTGCTCAAATGAAATGTGAAGTGAACTGTAAAGAGATCCTCACACGCGCCCACTGAAGGGAGCGATAGTGAAGGAGATGGCAACAAGATGGGGAGCTGGATGGGTGGGCTTCTTCTTCAAGACCTCGCTGCTATGGTCCACCTGCTGCTCCCAGAAATTACATGCTTGACTTCTTTAAGCGTTGATAAGTCTTTTGCACTTCTTCCCTCCCCTTTCGCCATCAGATAAAGGGATTGGAGGCAGGTTGAGCGGCCAGTGAATTCAGTGAATTTCGGTCGCCAACACTGGGCATTGTGAAACTCACAAGCAATTTGATCCTCCCACTAAGACCACTGACACTGAAACACCAGGGCCTTTAAAACTTTGTGGCCCTCTTAGGCCCATAGCACATAGTACATTTTTCTCCCTTTAGTGACAGCTCCCTCCCTGTGCAACAAAATTGTCATATTTCAGTCAGTGACTCGGATACACAGGGCTAATGAATATTGGTGGGCATGTGGCCCTACATGTAGCCCTACTAGCTATTTCGGTCTGCAGGGATTTTCTTCACCCCTTGTGCTTTTTTAAATAATTATGTCAATGAAGAAATTCAGGCTGAACATGTATGAACAATATGCTTCTGTGTTGACGTGTATAACTCATAGGGGCAAATCTGTAGTGAAACTGGATTTTTTTTTCTGTATGGCACATGCAGCAATTTGTGACGCTCGTAATATATACTGCAAGGTGGTATTATATACTTTATTTATTTATTCTTCCACCTATGTTGGTTAGTTGTTTCATTTATTTGTCTGTTTGTTTGTTTTGCTCAGTTGATTTGCTGTTGTGCCTCTTTCAGTCTCTGCCTCTAATATTTACCATTGTCCATGTTAATGTTTGAGGAAGGGAGAAAGACAGAGTAGTCTTCCCACATTCCAATGGGCTGATAGCGTATAGATTCTATAATGCTGTGGCCTCTTTATTGCTTTTTCCACCCTCTCTGTTGGTGTGGACTTATGTTTGCCTTAAAGTGCAGAAGAATGGCGAAATGTGCTTGTCTCAACCTTGCTAGGAATCCATGAAGTGAAAAACAGAGAAGGCTTTCATCATTCAGCCCTGACCTTTGAGCACAAATGCCTATATGCTCAAAATTCAGAGAAAGTCTGCTTTACAAATCGCTAGTGTGTGGGAGATCTGGAAGGTTAAACAGTTAAACTGCGTGCCTCTGACATTCATTCCAATCTCTCGCTGCATATTCATGCAACTTGGGGGAAGTGAGAAGCTGACTGCACTTACATAAAAAAGCGTAGCACTGCAATGGCCCATGGGTAAACTATAGTCACATCCCATGTGCCTGGCACTGCTAAATGACCACTTTGGAATACCTGAGAGAAAAATTGATCGGTCACAACCTCACTTGTGTTGGAACCTCCATAAAGAAAAATAAATCTTTTTTTCCTCCCTCTCTCTTTCTATCTCTCCCTCTCATGCTTATTCCTCTTTATACACTCACAGACCAGCAGAGTTGAATTAATGTGGACAAAGGCATGCACCAACTGACTCGCCTTTTATATGATGGTTAACGCAGAATTCTCCATGCTGCCACACATGGTTTAGAAGTACGACCTGGGGAAAAAAGGCTGCTATTTAACATATGAAAATATGGTCTTAAAGCGCTTTGTTTCACTGGTTCCGCCATTGCAGGAATCCCCTGCGCAGCAGTAAGCGAGCAAGCAGCCTGGCAACCCCACGGGGAGATCTTCTTCAACAAAAAGCCACTGTCTGTGGGATGGCGCCATGCAAAACCTAAGATCTCATCTCAACGGTTTAAAAAGCATTTTTTTTTTCCTCACCCGGTGCCCCACGGCTCCGTTCTCGAGTGCTACACCGCACCACAGCATTCCAGACCGCAGCAGCGAACTGCGGCTCACCAAGAGATGCATTTCATCTTTTTGCTCTTTGGGCCCTGGAGAAAGCCAGTGTGTTTACACTTACACCTATAATAAGCCACAGCAAGTATGTTACATCACAGCAGTCACACACTGAACAAACAAATCACCCACTCAAACAAGAAAGAACGTTTTAATTGCAGTGAGAAGCTGCATATTATTACATGTTTGCATGTTCCATGTCAGATATAATAAATCTTCTCTATGAAAGTTTTACATTACTTTATATATGTGGTACATTACCAGGATGAGTGTAATTTATTGTTATTTAAAAACTATACATTAAATGTGATGTTTCTTTTCAAAGAAAACTTGTATTAATACAGTATTAATGTTTAACTTTGAGACAGCTTTTTATATCTCTATCTAAACTCTTTTTCTAACATAAACATCACACCATGTACTGTACGTGGACCTCCATATCATTGACTTGCCTCAATAAAAGTATTAATCAACCTCTAATTACTTTTCTCCAGATCATTCATGATCCTCATATAGCCATCCCACCATCTATTTGTAGCCCCCCTCCCTCCCACACACAGACACACACACACACACACACACATACTTTATTTTGCACATTAGACTGGCAACATACATAAAATGTATGCATGTGATAATAAGCTTCCTTGAAATATTATATAGCCTACAGAAAAAATATGCTAAACAAATATGTCTTCCCTGCCCTCTAGCCACAACGAAGAGAGACAATGGAATCTGAAGTAATTCCATTGGTCTGTTATTATCAATGGACAACACATTCTGTCCTGTGTCATAAATGCGGCTAGGCAATATAAGAATTCAATCGAACATCACACAGGATACACTATTAGCGCATTTCCACTACGGCCCCGGGCCAATGTATAAATTGCTAGAGCAGAAGGACTGACCTTGATGGATATCCCTGATGATGTCAGAATGATCTCGATCTCGGAATGATCAGAATGATCTCGATCCCTGATGATGGCTGATCTCGATAATGTCCTAGACAAAGAAATGGAAGGACTTGAGTTCAACGAAAAGATGGAGGAGGATGTTAAGTCTTTTGAATCACGTTGACGAGGAAGCTGAGAATGTGGACTCAACTCCGGGTGAGTTAAAAGGCAAATCAGATCACATTGGGTAAAAGTAGCACTATATCACCAGACAAAATGGTTTAACTGCAAACTGATTTGGGAGTAATGGATGAACCATGTGACATTAAAGTTTTAATGAATTGTTGCCCATATCTTTAGCTTTGAAGGGTTTGAGAAGAAGGGAAGAAAAATGTGTTGACTCCACAGGCAGGAGACTGGAATGATGAGGCCAAACAGAAAGAGTGTTTGTGGTGCACTGGAGAAGACAAGAACTGCTTACTGTTCTGTCCCAAAGAGGAAGTGTCAGGTGGAAATAAAACAGAAGCAGACGGTGGCCCTTGTAATGAATTGGACTTCAAAAACAATAAAAACTCTACCATTAGACATCAAATCTCTAGCCAATCCCTATGTCAATTCTTTTTTTCAAAAATATATTATGTTATTAAATATATTATATATGATATATCATTGCAAAGCTTACCTGAAAGTAATAGAGTATAGTATGTTAGTGTGAAACTTGTGTCATGCTTTGCAGTGCAGCCAAGATCCAGTTTTGAAAGAAGCTCAGTTCAGATGATACTGACCAAAAGGATGCTGACTCTGCAAATGAGAAAACTAGAGTTGGCTGACGGCATCAGACTTCATAAAACCCTTTCATGGGATATAGAACGGGATAAAGCTGGGAGCTCTCCATGCCTCCCAAAGTGCAACAGGTCTATTTATGGAATCAGAGGGGATGATATGAGAAAGGGCCCATTTAGTTTGCTGTGCCAAAAATAGTAACACAAAGACGCAATCCCCACCATGAACTTTTTAATAACCAGTAATATTTTTTTTCACTTTCCTCCATTCAACCCAGAGAGACAATGTCATTGAAACAGTCATTACAATCTGAGAGGAGTGTGTGAGAATGA
>JAGFZM010002097.1:408557-437292 GCA_017657215.1 Limnothrissa miodon | reverse complement strand
AGAGAGAGAGAGAGAGAGAGAGAGAGAGAGAGAGAGAGAGAGAGAGAATTACAAGACTGAAATACCTTCTTGGTTTCACTCGGCAGGGAAATGTGCCTTCTAGTCACCCCTGCTCCTCATTACCCTCCTTGTCATTCAGTCAGGGGCCTCACACCTGTCACAGGAGGAGAGGAGCCCTAGCCCCTGCTCTTCACAGGGGCTTAGGTACTCTTCCTCCCCTAGGAGACAGGCGGGGGCCTTGGCTGTTGCTCCCTCGCTCCCGGTGCATCCTGGGGATGGAGGAAAGAGAGAGAGAGGCCAGTGGGATGACAGGTGTATGAGATGCGCTGCGGCAGAGATGGAGACAGCCGTGACAAGCGGCAGGAGCGAAAGTGCCTTTCTCGCTCTGGGTCGCTTTTGAAGCCCGCAGAGGAAGAGGAGGAAGCCTAGCCGAACTGAGCCGGAGCCCCGGAGTGGATGAGCGTCTCAGAATGATAACGTTGTCGGATTAAAGTTCAACAGAAATATCAAGCTGGAGGGAGGTGAGGGTGGGGGGTGGAGATGAGGGAGGGTTGGGGTGGCAAGACCCCGTCAACACAAAGACGAGGGGGCTTGTTGTATATGCCTCTTGAGCCAGAGACTTGCTTGTCAGTGGTGGCTTGACTCCTTGTACTTTACGCAACAGGTTAACAGCAGCAAATTGAATCTTAAAACAATTTTTGAAGTCCTATGTGTGCCTCATTCCTGTGTGTGTGTGTGTGTGTATTATAGAATAGACACTCACTATCCAGCTCGTCAAATGCTTCTCTTTTTTTCGTTAACATGCTCTGAATTGCCTGCCCTCTGTTTCCGTAGGTGTGCTGTCAAAGGTTGAACTCTTTCATGGGAATTACCCTTTCACCGATTCTACCAGGCTATTTCCAGCATTCTGGTTAACCTTGTACTCATCAGTCACATAACACACCCTTAAACACTGGAAAGCCACATTCTCCTCCTCCGGAATGCCCATGTCAGCTGTATTTTTTAGTCAGTCGCAAGCAGCGTTGTTTACCGGGAGAAGACGGAGGGTGTTGAGGTCAGGGTGCTCCTTCCCCTCTTCCTGCCTTTGATGAAAGCAGTTGGTTATCATGTATTATAAGAGTCGGCAAGCTTCTTCTCCGACATGAGGCACCACAGGAGGTCATCTGCCAAAGCGCTCTCACCAGAACTTTGATGACAGAAAGGCTCTGGAAGGTTTCAGGGAAAAATACAGCAAAACTGATCTTTCTCTCTCTCTCTCTCTCTCTCTCTCTCTCTCTCTCTCTCTCTCTCTATTCCCTTCTCTTCAATCTCTCTATCCCTCTATCTTTGTCTCGTTCCTGTTAGTGTTAGTGTTTTATTGAAGTAATTTAAAGCCTGACAGAGTGACAGCTCAACCTACTGTCCGCACAGGAAAAGACATAACCATGCCACTTATCTATTACAGACTGTTGGCTGTCTGTGTAGTGTGTAGAGATTAAATGATTTGATAATTTATCACCAACCATAAACACAGAAGCACTCATCACTGTATATTGCTTACAGTGATGTTTACATCACAGAAAACACAGTCATCCTCAACTTGTCTCTCTCTCTCTCTCTAATACTTTTATCTTTAGCACAAGGTAGTAGCGGAGGATGAAATTCACCGTCTCAGTCTTTAGCCTCCGACATCATTATGGGTCGAGGCAGCTCGCTCTAAACCTCCGCACCCTTTGAACCTACCGGTGTGCTGCTGTGCAGAGGTGATAATTGGAGCCGTGCTTTAGCACTGCGCTAAGTGTCCTCTGGAGGTTAATGGTGCCCTATTTATTTTAACGACGAGCCGGTATGACATACACCCGTTTTGGGGGCCTGAGCACCGGCCGCTGTTTGTTTTGTAATCGCTTGGGGATAATTAATTTTTAGTGTCGCAAACAAGTGAGTGAACAGTAAAAACAAATAATCTGCCACACACTGCGATGGTTGGCAGGTCAGAGCACTTTTTTGTGGCATGCAACACCAAAAAATAGTATGAGCTTTGTGGTTTCTCTTTGACTTAAAATTTAGTATACAATTTATATCACACAACACATTAGATTGTGATCTCCAATTTCTTAATCACATTAAAAGGTGGTAATTGGTTTTGGGATATGCTGTAGATAGTAAAAGCTGTGATCTCTAGCACTAGGATACTGAAAATAAACAGCTGCTTAATCCAACCACCCATTTCAATCAGAGAAACCAGCATGTAACTGTGAAAATGGTAATGGGGTCATTCAGCCCCAAGGTCAGGACTTGTCCACTATAGCACCTATAACACTTGCAGAAAGAGTCTGGGGTCGTGGCACTAAATCAATTTGATAGGGCCATATGGAGTTTATTTTGAAAACAAAAAGAAATACTCGTGCTACTTTACATCCGTGATCCCCAGTGGGTCACAGTGCACTGATGAATGCCATAAAACTTCTCTCTCTTCTCACACACACACACACACACACACAAACAGCCTCAAGGTCTGCCGTTGTGATTTGTCCCATTGAGATTTATGGGACATAACGTGTTATTATGCATGTTGTCTCAGTGTAGCCTTTAAATTTTGCCTTAAGCTTCTCCTCTGTGGTAAAAATGGGTGAAGAAATGAAAGGGGGGGTGGGGGTAACACACAGTGTGTGTGTGATGAGGCAGATATGGGGACTCGAGTCTGAGACTTAGACTCGAGTCGCACTTAAGTCGCACAAACAAAGACTTGTGACTTGAGACTTGCCCTCAAAGACTTGAGACTTGACTCAGACTTGGATGGTGTGACTCAAGACTCGTGAACAATGTTCATTTAGTCACATAATTTAATTTATTTCATAATTTAATTCACAATTCGGTTTCCTGGGGTTCTCCAGCGTAATGGCAAAATTGCCGTTTCCCGCTTCATTACGCCCAACGTAACGCATGCGTGCAGCCAGCCACAGATTTCACTAAACACTGAATGCATTGCGGCGGCAGATTTAACTGGAGCTGCTCAATTTGTAGCATGATGGCATTTGAACGGCAAGAACTTAACGCAAACTTTTAAGAAGTGCACAGACACTTGCAAGAACTGTGGCCCAAAGATAAATGATAAATGAAATCAACAACTTCGAATTTCATCAGGAACCGCAAGACGCACAAGGATTGGTCAGTAAATCTTGTTTAGATGAAGGGGGGAGTTTAGCTTGAAGGTAACATTACCGCTAGAAAACCAATCCAACTACACCCCCACTAAATGACCCCAACTGTAGGCTATACAGACTGTATGCCGATTACAGTTTTATCACTCCCCTTTCAACATTACCGTTGTATTTTATATCGCACTATGTTTTCACCTAGGTTACAAGCAAGCAGCAGATAAATGTAAGTGCTGCAACGGTAGACTCGTAGTAGCCCCAGACTGTGGCGCCTAGAGCTGCTGTTGTCACTGATGCCATAACAGCAACCTATCCTTAAACATCAATTAATGATTTGGATTAATCATCCTAAAACACCGTGCAGGTGCCTATGTGTTTGCCAGTTAAGAAAAAAATCTTTCCTAACGTCTAACACAAGAATATTGCAGTCATATTCCAATGCATTACTCTAAGCCTAATATTAGCCTGCTTCAGTAGTCTAAACGTCATATATTGCCTTTTACAGAAACAAACGCAATGTAAACAAAATAGCTGGACACTGGATGTTACTGCTTAAATGCAATAGGTATAACAAATATTGCAGTAATTAAGGTACCATAACATAACATAGTTGTTTTTGTAAGGGTGCTTCAGGCCTAGCCATTTTATGTTAAAAATCAATATTATTAGTTTTATCCTCCATATTTACAATAGTAGTAGTGTGTAATACAGTAGAATAGAGTACAATTACAGCCATGTAGTTTTCTGTAAGGTATGCATCTGGTGAAAAAATGTTCAATATAGCCATTAAAGACTTGAGACTTGACTTGGACTCGTGCACAAAGACTTAAGATTTGACTTGGAAAAAATGACTTGTGTACATCTCTGTGATGAGGTCACAGTGTGAGAACAACCACCCTTACCAACACATAAACACACATGACCAAAACACACACACAAACACACACACACACACACACAAAAACACAAACAAATAAACACACACAATATAAAAAAGCATGAACACATACTTGTACATGCGCGCACACACACACACACACAAACCGTGCAGTTGTTTGTCTCATCATGGCCTTCCATGGGAAGCCCATTAAAGACATCCATGCTGGTGATGTGTTGAGGCCCAGGTAATTTCCCCGCAGGATTTGCATCCTACAACTTGATGGATAGACAGACGATTGTGAGAGGGAGGAAGGGAGGGAGAGAGGACGGAGGAGGGTGTGTAGATGGAGGGAGGGGGGGGGGATTACATGGAGCCAAGACTTGATTTCTTTTTCATTTCTTTTAATGCCAGTTATCTGTAATCTGTCATTTGAATGCTGATGGCTCTGACTGGAAGAAAGAGGAGGGGCTGGGGAGGAGAGGGGGGCAGGAGACAGGCCTTGTGTTTCAATTGTTCCCAAGGTGTCAGGGTGACTTCGCTGTTTACTCGTAATTTGGTGCATTTCCATTTTCTTTTCTCTCGGACAAAATCAGACTCTGGGAATGTTTTTTTTTTTCTATTTTTTTTGTCTGCCCACTTCTGACACCTCATTCAAAAATGAATTACTGCACATCGGTATAAACACAAAGATAAGCGGGGGAGGGAGGAAGCATATTATGTTAGATTTTTCCCCCTATTTTAGCCATGCCATATCACTCTATTTATTCCACTGAGTCGTGTGTTCACCACTGGACTCCATCTTTGGAGGATAGAAACTGCCTAGCTTTATTTTATTGGTGTGGTCGAATCATGTTTCCCGCCCATGTGATTATGCAATACATCAGACCTGGGACCAACATGAATAATATCCCATAATGCTTGACACACTGCCCGGCGGTATTGTCCCCTGTAAATATTGCATGCCTAATTGTCTGGTAAAATTCTCTGTGATGTGCAAGCAGAGAATGGTTGGAAGGGAACAGGAATGGTACCCTATTAACGATTTATACAGAATGGGTCGGAGACTTACCCATTCGAGACAGAGAGAGAGAGAAAAGCGAGATCGGGAAGGAGAAGAAATACAGAGAGATGGATGGAGGGATGAGGGAGCTTGGAGGGAAGCATGTGAGTTCTTTGTAGCCTGCAGGCTCTGCGCGCTCCTGCGTTGCCCATTCCTTTTCAGCTCCTGGATGATTTAATATGGCAAAAGCCTCCAATGGGGATAATCCCACTCACCTTAGTATTCCTTCTGCCATACATTCCAGATTGTCCCCAGGATGAAGGCAGCCGCCCCGGATAGCGCTGGCCAAACCAGAGGAGCTGTTAGGCGCATTAGCAGTCATTGCACCCATAGGGACGGGGATTAGGATATTCATACATGGTCACGTCTAGACGCGCGTGCAGCCCAGTGACTTGAAAATAAGTAAAAAGGCCAGTTCAAGGTGATTCGATGTAATTCATGGTGTTTAAGATCAGAGACATTCCTTGTTATTTTAAAATGTCCCTAATAAAATGAAAAAATCCGCCTTAAAGATGCTAAACACATGGATTGAACTCACCACCCATGGTCTGTTTAAAAAAAAAAAAAAAACAATGCAGACCTATCTAAAAACTGGGATAAATAATGTGCAGAACACATTAGCTGTAGTATCCAGGAAATTGCATAAAAACAGACTTGATCAAAAAATTCTTCGTAAAAGTCTTCGTAAGAAAAGCAGTGCGGTGAAACACACTTGGTTAAATTAAAAATGCGCTTGGGCGAATCAAATGGATTCACTTATTTAAATCCCTCAAGTTGTAAAAGGATAAAATTACTCTCTAGGGACAGTAATCACTGCTACTAAAAACCTGGCTGTTAACACATCCAGCATGCTTATCCTCTGCTGTTTTTTCAGTTAATCCATCAAGAATAAGCTGTGATTGAACTCAGAGCAAAAAAAGAAAAGAAAATGTGTTTGTTTTTCTAAATTGGGAAAAACACATGAATATTCAAAAGCTTGTTACCATGGCAGAACATGCACTGGATATATGTGAAACTACAAGTGTGGAATATGCACAATCAAAGATATGCTCAAGATAGACTGATAGAGCACATATAGCAATATATACTTTAGACACCACAACCTGGTGCTGAAGAGTTAAAGAGTGTGTAGGGACTGTTATAAAGCACTGGTAGCATTGAGACAACACACTCACCATTGCTACCTTTGTCTCAGTACACAAATATGACTTCAACTGACACACTCAGTTGCAATGAAAACAAAACAAAAAAAACACACACGCAGGGTGAGTCATAGAATGTGAGAGAAATTACCGTATTCACAGCCGTGTTGGGACAGTGATTACTACGGGCTAATCTTGATCTGCTCATTGACAACGGTAAGCCGTGATGGGGTCTGTCTAGGCTGTTTTGAGCATGCAAGAAACACAAGGTGATGGAGCCTGTCAGGGGTGGAGGTGGGCTGGGCTTGGGAGGGGAGTGGTGCTGGTGCTGCTGGTGCTGAGGCATAAATAACAGCGGAAGGGGAAAGGAGTGCCTGGAATCCAAAGAAGGCCCTGCAGTGCATGACTTGGCATTGCATTAAGGCCATATAATGGGGATCTTTAGCTGATAAAAAGGATTAAAATGAGAGGTTGCCAACACTCTCTCTCTCTCTGTGTCTCTGTTTCTCTCTCTCCATCTCTCTATCACTTGACATGCTAATATCTCTATCTCTACCCCCCCCCCCCCCCCCTCCCCCCCTCCCCCCCCCCCTCTCTCTCTCTTCTGCTATCTATCTGCTCGGTTCTCAGTGGCGCTGTCAAGAAATCCCTAGCCTGTGTGGAAACAAACAACAGCTCCACGACCGGTTCTTAGCATGTGAAAGTAGGACTTATTTTCCCTACACAGACCCAAGTCATGATTCATTGTCAATCTAGTGAATAAGCACCAATTCTATATGCCACAACACTGACACAGTGCAAAGCCCCAAATGTGAGCAGAAGACATGAGTAGGATAAAAGTGAACTGAGGAAGATCTGTGTCAATTCTGCATGTGGCTTCCAGAACAACTGCAATCTTATGTGTGCACAGCACAGGCAATGCTTATAGGTTTGCCTAAAAAAACAGCTTATTCTTGTGTATTTGTAAACCAATAACCGCACTATTGTGGTCTGTAATATCAGACATCAATGAGAAACATCGCATTGGACCAGTGTTTCGAGAGGCCGTCATGTTCCTCAGGAACACGTGCTACTACCTCGGAGACAATTTGTGTGTCCTGGGGAAGATTGAACACACAAATCAATTCCAGTGTCCCTAAACTGGCCATGACACTTTGAACCCGAGTACAAGGTTTCAACCACAGCTATTCAACGCAACTCTAAATATTGCAGACCTCACTGTTTTGACAGAGGGCGGAAACCCTCCACCATCATGTGTGCAATTGATTTCGGCTCAAGTTTTTCCAACTTAGCCGATGGGACAATGAAGGCCGCCCAAATAATAGATCTAATGATGAGATGTTTGCCAAAAATATAATCATGCACTAGAATTCATTGTGTAGAGCAATGAGATTGCCTCAGATATATGTGTAAGTGGACTGTTTGTTTTATAAGCTCTCATAATATTTGAAAGGTGTAGATCAGTGACAACGGACTATTAAAAGCTTGTAAAGAAACATTTTTGCAGTAAATACAGTATGTAGTTTTATACTATAAGGTTTAAGAACAGTAGAGATGAAAAACAATTGTGCTGAGGACACAACTACAGTGAGCTGATTGTGTGAGTCTTGTGTGGCTCATCAGAGAAATATGTGTCCATCAGAAGGTGACCTGTGTCAGCTTTGCTTTCTCTCTCTCTCTCTCTCTCTCTCTCTCTCTCTCTCTCTTTCTCTCTCTCTCTCTCACTTTTTCTAGTAATCTATCTCTCTTTCTTTCCTCTAAATCACCTAAATCATGTATGCACACACCCAGTTGAGCCCTCACTAACAACCTCCGCTCCATGACATTCCCTCACACCACGGCCCAGATAAACATCCGCACAAATGAACTCTTCAGGTTATCTCCGCGCTTCCCTTGACTACACGCCAAGGAGATTACGGCACTGATGAATATGCAAAGCAAAAAAAAAAAGGAAGAGAGAGAGTAGGGGAGATATAGGAAGAAGAAAAGAGAAGAGAGAAGAGAAACAAAAAAAATGTGTGCAAGGAGTGTGGGGATTGGCTGAATCAAGTGCAGTCGCTCTAATACTTTAATGCTCACTCACACAACAATACACCCTGGCTGGCACCTGCCAGAGCATTAAAAACACTCAGAGGCAGAGAGGGAGAGAGAGGGAAGAGGCAGCAGGGGGAGGTAGAGGTGGAGAGAAATGCAGGGGTTGTCTTCAGTTTTTAAAAAGAGGTAGAGTGGGATGGAGTATCACTCAACTTCAAACTGCACTCAGGAAGCGTGGGTGTGTGCACGTGTGTACACACACACACACGGACACCAACATAAACAAAAAAGACAAAACACACAGTATAACTAAACAGAAGACACAACACACACACTCACACACACACATACATACACAAGTGCATATGCACAAAGTATGCCATCCCAGCTGGACAGAGTTAAGTCATTTACGGAGGTGAGTGGGGTCGACGCCTGCCTGCCAGCATTAGGGCCCAAGCCACACAGCGCCACTAGATTGATCAAGCCTCTAGACTGATCAAGCCTCTAGACTAGATGAACTCAGGAACACCGGAGGTGTACCCTTACACTGGCGACACGGCCCTTGCTCCCATCCAGGCTTCGCTCCCCTGCTGGCTGGGCCGGGCTGCCGCACACAAAAGGCTGAAAAGAGGCATCCCAACGCGTGGCACACAGTTCAGGGTGTAGTCTGCCAAGTCCAATACACTCAGGCTCTCCCATTCAGTAGACGGCTCCTCATGGACATCTAGCTTTTCATTAGGTGCGCATTAGGTCTCAAAAGCTCAAGCATTCATCGCCGACCCTGTTCTATAAATGGGGGGAAAAAAAGGAAATTGGAATGAAAGGACTGAGCCTTACGCTATTTCAGCAAATCAGCATCCTGCCTCAGGAGTTGTATAGTGGAGGAGTGTAATTTCATTTGCCATCAAGCTTAAGCGTCAACCACTGCTCCGGGTTAGTACATGTTCATTCACTGTGTGTGTGTTGTGGGCTGTGAAGAGTTTCACCTATCAAAGCTGGCTAAAATGCACAGCATAGTTCCCTCAGAGAACAAGACAAAAACGGTATTCAGCATTGTATCTATACGTATGCATTATTCATATATTGTACCGTATGTCCTCATGCATTTACTGTGAACGTATATGCATAGACATATTAATCTTGACTGTACTGAAAGTACCTGTACCTTTAAGGCCTTGGCTCCACAGCTGGATTTTGCAACAGACATATGTGAGCTGTGGACGCCATAAGGAGAGACATGAAGAGAACAGGGGCATGCACCATGCCATCTCTCATGGTGAAAAGTAGCAAGTGTTTATACAAGTTAATTCAAGTAGCAAGTGTTAATTCAAGTTAATTTAAGTAGCAACTGTTAATTCCCAATAACATATCATCAGGGTACAGATACCATGCATGCCCTACAGTGAACAACAACAACAACAACTACAAACTATATGATAAACAATTAGATAGCATACAAGGTGAGACATATTCTCTTTTTAGACATACATTTTTACACATTCGAAACTTATTTTTGTATTAACTTTTGTATTAACTGAGTCCCTGACCAGGAATCTATCTTTCTGTGTCTACGCTACAGTGCTCTCAGATGGTTTTATTTATTATTTTTCTTATTAATGCTCAATTTTCATGGTCGTAATACACACACACACACACATGGCTATAATATACATATTAAGAAGTGACATTTCCAGATTACACATTGTTACACATTTTTAGAAGTAGTATATATTTCAGACATTAAATACTTTATTTAACATATTTGTTTACCTTAAAAAGACATTTCAAGGAGGCTTTGAATTTTTTTTTTGTTTTTGTTCAGACACGACCTGAACACCTAAAATAATACTGCTGCATGACCTTCCACATTTCTCTCACCTCTGCACTGTAAATAATTATTAAATGTCTCATAGAATCAGGGCAACGGTGTGTACTATAACCTTGTGTGTTCAAGCTCCTTGGCAAGCTAATGCGTATTAAACATTACTTAACCTGTCTGTAAGATAGATTTCTGTAGTCATTAATTCTTGCCCTTCCTTTTCTCTCTGTGGTGAATTTCTGGAGCCCTTGTGCAAACTGTATCCCCAAGCAATGTTCTAATATTAGAACCTCCCAGAAGAGATGAGTGTTCGTTCTCCCTGCTGTTTCACCACCTTTCTCTCTCTCTCTCCCTCGCTTGCTCCCTCATTTTATCATTTGCTCCTTCAAACCGCATGCCCCAGACTTTCATGACATGTAAATTCTTGGGAGGACCCTTATAACCTTGACAAATAGCTTGTCTGGATTACAAGTTCCTATTGTTACTGCCCCATATTTAATGCATCTATGCAGAAACATTTCCATGTTACAGGATATACTGGATAGTGGAGGCCAGTCTTCTCGTTTTTTTTTTTTTTACCTCCAAAGCTTTGATGAAGCACTGCAATTAAATCGTTTGCTATGCTTCTCCTGATTTTGTCTTACAAAGGCCAAATACAAATTTTCGCCCCGACACCTTCGTTCCTCCTTCATTTTGTGTCTCATGTCCCAAACACATGAAGACATTTATAAAAGTCACACCCTCGCTCAGCTCTGCTTTCCATGAACCTCGGCTGCAGTGACCTAAAGCACTGTTAGTCATGGATTCATCTTATCACAGCATTGGCGACAGAGCACATTTGCCCCTGAGACACGACTCAGATGGCACCAAAAAACACTGATGGTTCCTCTTGATTCGGGTGTATTTTAAACTTGCTAATCAATTCCTAATGTATACTTAACTGGAGAAACGGCTGCATTTATACACATAAATGCAGCATAAATCCCCCCCATGGGATAGAAAATTACATTATATTTAGTCACACTGATTAGAAGCAGTGAGGATGTGAATATTAAGCACAGGCGTAGAGCTCCCATCAGTGGGAGGGGGAGACTTTAGCTTGGCCTTTTATGTGCACACATCTCTGTGCCTTTCACATGAGTGTACTTGATGCTCTCTCACCTCGGTGTTGCACAGTATGGTCACACACAATTACAGACACAGACATACACACACACATACATACACACACACACACACACACACGCACACATATTTGCACACATGACTGCAAGCACACAGACACACACACACAATCACAAATACCACCCGATTGTGTTCTGCTGGACCTGGTCCATCAGAGATCATTTCTAACTTGTACTGTCTGTACCTTGACATTGTCTTAAGAGTGGAGGTGGAGGAAGAAGAGGAGAAAGAGCAGGTCCTGTGTCCCTGGAGTCTCCCAAGTGCCTGCATTGGCATTTCAGTGAAATATTAAAGGTGAAGCAGATTCACACCGACATATTGTAAAGGCTGTCATAGCGATCAGCGAACCACCCAACTGACTGAGGGAGGGGAGAGAAAGAAAGGAGGAATAACGAGAGGACATGAATGGAAGAGGGATGTGTGTGTGTGTTCAGGGACGGGTTGGGGAGGTTAACCCTTAGATGCACAAGTGGGGTCAAAAATGACCCCAGCGGTTGTTTTTTTTTGCAATATTTTTGTCATTTTAAATTTGTATTGCTTAATTTTTATATTTTTTTTAGTTATTGCCCTTTTTGTATCAGTACCCCACGTTTACACACGTGGGGTCAAAACTGACTCCAGGCATTACCTATGGATTTTTTAAGGGTTAAAACTAGGAATCTAGTTTTCTAGAATTTTTTTCAATTGTGATGATATTTATAGCTTCCTGTAATAAAATCAAACCCATTAGGTAGCGGTGGCTTCCCAAAAACAGACTGTGATGAATGAGCAGAGGAAAGCCCACATTTGACAATGGGCTGTTGGATATTGTAATTGGAGGCAATACTGTGGGGTGCTTGCTAACGTCTACCACCATCTCCACAGAGTTTTTAGCTCTAGGTTGTGTTGACTACACAAGAGCACCAGCCTCTCAACCTCCTGCATATATGAGGACTCATATTCATTCTGGATGAGCCCAATTACAGTGGTGTCACCTGAAAATTTACAGCTGGGTATTTGACATAAGTACATGCATGTCTGTGCATACACATGCAGATACTGTAGATATAAACTAGTTCGGAAATTGCTTCTCTCATCACATATTATATCTTATACAGAGGAGCACACACACATATTTGTACACATGTTCACATACAAACACGCGGTCACACACACAAACTCTCAAAAACGACTAACATACACACATAGTAGGGGCGTAGCGTCCGATGGTGCAACGCACCGGGGCCCTCTCCTGTTTGAGAGGCCCATAGGAACATCGAGATCAGTTATTCATCTAACGTGCACATCTTACCGACATTGTAGTACACTTTGTCATTATATTCAAATTAAATAGCAAACAGAGTGCTATTTATATGACTCACTTACTCCTACAACATGGTCATGGTGACACCCATTTCTCCAATTCTTATATTTCCCCTAATTTTCTTGTCAATTTGATTTTACAAATGACATTCCGATGTTAGAATCAAAATTAATTACTAACAACTAATAACATTATTGATTATTTTATCGTCAACTTACAAGATGTTGTAAAATGGCCTGCTGGGAAATATATCTGTAAAAATCACAACATTTTAATGTAATTTCTACACGTTAGTAAATGTAAACGGGAACGGCCTACTATTCTTACTAAAGTTGTGGAAAGTCAGCATAAATGTACAAGAAGCCCAAAAGTGGCACTCAAAAACTTAAGCAGAAGAAAGAATTGGATGTAAGGAATTCGAAATTAGCAAAATTAGACGTATTTTTAAAGCGTCGTCAAGTTCAGATTCAGTTATTGACATCATCCAGCACTCAGGCTTGGATGCTAATGCTACCACCACACAACCATGCTATCACCACAATAGTCAACGAGTTTGCTGAGCAGAAGGCACGCAAAGTTCACTTCTGACGGGTGAGTGCAAGGGTGTTTTTTGGCTTATTACGGCAACTGATCGGCTTATCAGGTTGTGGTTAAATGGCCGCTGTGCCATCATGTGTCTTTATGTTGTGCTGCCTGGAAAGGAACGTGGTGTGTTCAGTTGAATGGATTTGTATGTGTTCTGTTTTTGATCGTAGACTGTGTGCAAGTTATGCAAATAATGTTCGCTGTCCATTATAATGATGATCGTGTGTGCGTTCTTTACCTCTGTGGTCAGTCGGTGTATGTGTTGAGATATATGCTAGTTGTCACTGTGCATGGTTATAATAGTTATTGTGTGTCCTTTTTTGTTTTGGGGCCTTGAGCTGTAGAGGTAGGCCCTATGGGAAGTGGATGTATGTTTCACGCACAGGGAAGGGTCGAGATAGCGTGGGTTGGAGGGTGAGGGGGAGGGGGGGCCCAGTGCCAGGCTTGCACCGGGGCCTTGCGCAACTACGCTACGCCACTGACACATAGTGAAGAATGAACATGTAAAAAATTGAATTATTATTTTCTTGACCAAAATATATTAAAAATAATCATCTTAATCAAAATTTAAGATATTTTCTTTTTCAAAATGGATTCATTTTAATTGGGGTCATTTTTGACCTCGCTCATAGGAGAGTGTATAACTGGTGGGTCATACATCTTTCTTAAAATTAATGACAAAATAAATAAAAATGCAAATTACTATTACAACTTCAAGATTTTGAAGAATAACTACAGTTCATTGCAAAAACGCATTGATTTTAATTGGGGTCATTTTTGACCCCACTTGTGTAAGAGTGTAGGTATTGGTAGGTTGTGCATCCAAGGCTTAAAGCGTGTAGAGTGTTGCACTGGGGCCAGGGGAAAGGATTCAAACATGAAGTCAGACTTCCTAAGTAGGCCTTTCAGGCAGAGGGGGCGCCCAGCGAAGGAGCGTGAGGGAATCATATTGACATCCCGGGTGCAGTGGCCCGGGAGCTGGCGCATTGGATGGACAGGGCCCGCGACAGAGGTGGGGACACAGGGAAGGTTTTACTCAGGGCTGGGTATTGATTTTTAGAATGGGACAGGAGGAGGTGTACGTGTCAGAGAGAGAGAGAGAAAGAGAGAGTGGGAGTTAGAGAGAGAGAGAGAGAGAGAGAGAGAGAGGGAGGGAGGAAGAGAGAGAGAGAGGGATAGGGAGAGAGGGAGCTAAGCCTTTTGATTACTGTTGATTCTGCTGGTGCTGCTGTTGTTGCAGAGATTGTTTGTTTTCTCATGCTCTGTGGCCTTGGAAGATTGGGAAGAGATGGGAGTTTTAATGCAATACAGAAAAATCTGTCTATCTATCTATCTATCTATCTATCTATACAGTATATCTATATATCTATGTATCAATTTATATATACACACCATCGCACACACACACACACATATATATATATATCTTTTTGAGCTGCGACATAGTATGATATCCTCAAGTTCCTAGAGGATACAACAGGTATTTCTTTCCTATCCATCCTGAGCAACTTCCCACAAGGTCATTTCAGCATAACCAATATCCCCCCGTACATAACAGTAACCCCTGGCTTTGCACAGATATCCAGCTGAGTCTTCACAGACCAATATCTTCTCTGCATCCTTTCCCAACCTGTTGCTGAACAACTAAGCAGAAGCCTGTCATAGCTAAGGCATTAGTGGAGTAACATCAGATAGACAGCTTAACATGATATACAACAGGCCTATTCAATTAGCGGCCAAATGGCCACATGCTGCCCAGAGACCACCCCCATGTGACCCTGTCAATTTGCCAGATAGAAAAGCCAAATAATCAGACCTGGCTTTCCTCACACTGTTTTCTGTCATCTCTATTTCATTTTTTTTTCAAACTACTACAGTTACTAGATAAAAGCTTTGCATAGAACAATGTTTGTCACTTTTGTCATCTGTGTGCAGTTTACAAAGCTACCTGCATGTAAACTGTGTGGCTGCCAACTTAACTGTGGTGCTCTGATTTGAAACAAGCTACCTTTTTTCTCAAAAATGTTGAAGCAAAACCCTTATTTTTTCAGACTACATTCTCGACCCCAAGACTGAACTGACTGACACCATGTTTAGGGCAGGGTAGAGCTCATGGACATATGTTTATTCATTGAAATACAGTGCTGTAAGGATTCATCGTTCTACAGTAGTAAGGAAAAGTAGAGAAAATCGTCAATCAAAAAATTAAATGTTAGGGTGGGAATAAAGAATATGAAATCTAAAAAAATATATATACTACCCATCTCCTGTGCCTCTCAGTTCTATCCACTGTTGATGTGAAACTCTAACCAGTCGGGTTCAACTGTGAACTGTCTAGGCCTATTAATGTTTGTCACATCATTAGACACAAATGTTGTCATAGCTATTCTGAGAGGTAGTGTTTACATGAATGGTGATATCTGTGTTATACACAAATTGTGTGTAACTTCTGGCTTGTTTGGTTGACAATACAGTTAAGTGACACTGACACTAACCCAATGACACTTAATGCCAATTGTTATTAACAATTTCAACAATTACAGATGCCATCTATGTGCCATGTTCATGATGCGTGTCATCATGTTAGTGCAGCTTTCCCTTGGTTTCACAGAATGTTCTTGCACATGCTGTCAAATATCTGCAAGAAATTTAGCAGGAGCCTCAAAAAACACTAACCAGATTGTAGAGAAGATTAAGCACTTTTGGCTTGTGCACAAAAAAGCAGTTTAGCCATATAAAAGTTTTGCAAAATACACCAACCTAGGTGAATGTAGTCAATGTAGCCAAAAAAAGGGATTTATTTAATACAAGTGTTCAGGTATATGATCAAGCATTTATTCAAAGAATAGGGTTCAGTGTTAAAACATTTGTTAAAAACTGTAACTGAAATGAAATAAATGTATGAATTAAGCCTATTCACAACAGTACTGTCAATCAAACTATATTCACACACAGCTTAGGTCCTTGGTTTTCAAATCTAAATTGAATTATTTTCTAATTGAATAGACCTAACATATAGTATATTTACATGTGAGTAGCCTTGGGGAATACAACATGAAGGATTATTTTTTCTGGCAATAGTAAACAAGGGCAACATTTCTTTTCCCCAATGCTGTAAAGTGAGATGAAGATTCATAATAAAATCTGTTCACACACTTACCTAACTGGCAGCCTTGAGCAAACGTGCAAAGCACATTTTGATATTGGAAACAGAACTTAATTCAAATGTCAATGCCACATTTTGGTGGTATATTATAAAATACTTCCCCAGTGTTAATGTAGCCATTTGTTCTCTTTGATAAGGAAGGCAGCGCTGCCAGTTCTGCCAGGGAATCTTTTTTTTTCTCAATTTGCTAAAGGGAATTCCACAGACATCAGTATTCTTCAAAAGTGTGCCTGCTGTTCTCCTAGTTATTAATTTTGTATATTATTTACATCAGCAGCAGTCGCAGTGACATACAAAACATGGCCAGCACGGGGCAGAATGGCCAGCGATCTGTGGGGTTGTCATGTAGCTGTTTGTTCTTAATCTTTCCTCTCATTCGCACACAGGCAGCCGAGCGAAAACACAGATTCCTGCACACACACACACACATTTTTTTTATTTGTTTGTTTGTTTGTTTTAAACCTGGACAGCGTAGTGCATGGAGGAGATTTGTATAAACAGCTGTGTTCTAAGCAGACACATGGGGATTCTGATAAGGCCACTCTTCAAATAATCAAAGCCCAAATAGTCTCTTGTCCATCAAATACAACCAAACACCTCAAAGCCCCAGGCAACATTCATCCAGCAGCATTGGTATTCAACGCTCCTTTCCACCAGCATGTCTGATAATGGCAGCGGCGGCACACAATCAACACGACAGTCAACGACCGCTTTTGATGTGTAACCCCTTGAATGTTTGCCGTGCCCCAGTGCTCTTGGGGTGCCCTGGAAATCACGCACAGGGGCAAGCACAGATGAATGGCCTCTTCTCTGTGAGTGCCTGCCGTTTCAGAAAAGCACCCATAGCAAGGAGGTAGCAGGCCGCAACACTCTGCTCCCCATCCCCTGCACTCCCCTCCTCTCCGCTCTGTGGTTGAATTACTTCAGCCTTGGCCCACCCCAGGATCCTGGACCGAGATCAGGTTCCTCGACAGATAGACACAGAAAGAGAGAGATAGGAAGAGAGGGAGAGAGAAAGGGAGAGAGAGAGAGACGGAGAGATGGTTTGGGGGTGGGAGTGCTCCAGCAATAACGCAATAACACACACCAGCTCTCCATCATTCGCGAGCGTTTTGATGCCCGTATGTGTGCAAGGTTTAGGTTTCCGGCACATCACTAATAATAGCTGTATTGAGTTTTGTGACACGCCGGTTGCGCTTGGACAGCGGGCCACAGCGGGGTAATCATGAAGCGCCCGTCTGCTTTGGTGTCATGGCAATACTGCCGCACATTAAGGCCACTGCACTATTTCTGACATTGAGGCTTGTAAAAGAAAACCTCGGAAGTTTGATACAGAAAAAGATGATTGGCCTCCACCCTTTTCTTTATGACAGGAGACTGACTTGTTAAGGTGGCCACGTGAGTCAAGACAGATTGTTACTGTGGCTTTGTCAGTAATAGAAAATTGTTAATAGTTCAGTCAGCTGTAGGTTTAGACTGCACAGACTGGGGTCACGCCTATGTTTTCTCTCTATAGTCAGATACAATGAGTAGAGGTGAAGTGTCAAACGCTTTATGTTCCAGCATGGACTGGGTCTTTCAAGAATACTGGGAAACTGGGATTTTCAATTGCAAATGCCACACAGGAGTGCAATATCCATATTTCCTTTGGCATTTACCAACTCCACACCTCCGTGTGTGTGTGTGTGTGTATGTGTGTGTGTGTGTGTGTGTGTGTGTGTGTGCGTAAGCAGGGTCTGGGTGACCAGTGTGTGCTGACAACTGGCAGGCGAGATCCTTCTCCTCCCATCAGCATCAAGTCAGACCTACACTTTTCTCTCTCTCTCTCCCTCCCTCCCTCTCTCTTTCTCTCTCTTTCTCTCTCGTGCTCTCTCCGTCTGTCGGATCTGGACTGCTACTGCAGTCACAGACTTCTCCTGTTCCTTCTTTCCCACTTTCTCTCTTGCCGGCAGGAGCTGTGCTCTGTTAGGGTGATGGCTGACATGCCACGGTGGTGACAAGGTGCAACACGTTGTGTGTTTGTGATATGGCACTCTCAGTAGCAGCACACTATACTTATGGCAGTTTGCTGAGTGACTCAGGCTTGTGTTTGCCCCATCTGTCTTCTTCAACAACAGCTTTTGTCAGCACAGGTGTGTTTGTTTTATTCCAATGGTTCTCAATATTTCCTTTAACCCTCTGTGTGGTGCTCGGGTCAAGGGCTTGGGTCAGACCTGAGACTTTATGATCTAACAAGGTCTAAAAAGTCAGGGCATGGACTGAATAACAACAACAAAAAAAATACCCCTAGACATTTAGGGTACTCTACATGCACAAGGTAGTGCCATAGCATTTTTCTAGATACCATAGAGCCATAGCAATCAATTAGATACCATAGCAACAAAACAACAAACCCCTAAGTTGGGTTCAGGAGCCCTAGAGCTAATGGAGATGCTAGAGACACTGAAGAACCTCCACAGTGGGTTCATCTGCCTTTTAAAGTACAACTATCACTCTGTGCATTTATTCCACTTCCATTTTCCAATAGCCTATAGTTTGGCCATCCAATTTGTTATTAGAGTGGATTTTTTTTTAAAGAATTTGTACTTTCCCCCTCTATTACGTGTATTTTCTATTGACTTCTATTTTCTCTGCCCTGTTTTGATGTCATTATTCATTGTCATATTCATTGTGAAAGCCCAATTCAAACAGCAGTAGAGTCTTATACTATTGACGGCGGCCTATGCGTGAGGAGGTCTATAGCAGCAACCATGCCAAACGCTGTTCAGATCCAGGAGAAGCCGGCCATGCTAATCATGTCCAGTAATTAGAGCATGGATACGACGACAACCCACGCACACCTGCCTTCCATGGATAAGACAGCCTACCTCCCTGCTAATGCTGTGTGCTATTTTTTTTTTTTCTTTTCAAAAAGCTCTATTTAATGTTTATTTATCCTCATGCCACATGCAGCGACAATGCTGCTCAGCTAATGAGTCAATACAGTAAACAAGAGCAGGAGGATATGTTTTTTTTCACTGCGTTCTCTCTCTCTCTCTCTCTCTCTGTCTCTCACTCTGTGTCTCTCTCTTTCTCTCATTCACTCTCTCATTTTTGGTCAAAGGGGCATTGCAGAGATGGAAAAAAATTAGACATGCAGAGTCCAAGCTGAGGCATCCCTTGTGCAGGGCAGAGATGGGCACATTTCCTCACATCTCCTCTTGTGTCTGCTCTTTTCACTTGGTGTTGTGTTAGAGTGATGTGGGCATGTGCGTGTGCGATGGTGTGTAAGTGTGTGCGATTGTGCATGAGTGTGTGTGTGTGTGTGTGTAGTGTGGGTATGACTGAGAAAAAAAACAAGCAAGAAAAAAGGCCTGAGTGGCCATGCTGATTGTTGTGACAGCTAGTACATCACTCCCAGAAAATGCAATTTTCCCCTGCGCTCCCGTTCGCCTGCAGATCTCATTAGCTGACCGGGAGAGAGCAGAGGAAAGCAACGAGGGGAAACATACCTATATAATCACATGGGGAGTGTGTGTCTCTCACCCTCACCCTCACACACACAACTGTACATAAACATACACAAACACAAACAAACACACATACTCTCTCTCTTGGACACACACACACACTGTCTCTGTATGTCTGTCTCTCTCACTCACACACACATACACACACATACACATGCGTGCACAGACACCCACACACACACATACACATACTCACAAACACACACACACACACACACACACACACACACAGTAATGGTATGAGTTACATGCGAATGTGCATAAAACCATGTGTGATTTTGCATGTGTGCATGTGAATGCTACATGCCCCAAGCATGCTATCAGTGGGTGATGTTTTATATTCCCATATTCAGGAGGGTTTTTAATGCCACCTACACTTTTTAAGGACACACACCTTTATGAAAGGGTATCACTAGATGCCAGTAATAATGGGGATGAGTAATTGAACTCAACAATGATATTCACTTTAACAAGTGGTGCAGTACAACTGTAGCTTTTGGATTCCCTCTTCATGTTTTGTATTGGCAGCGCTTACATTTCCAGTGGCACATTTTTTGATACTGTATGTCTGACCAGCTTGGTCTTGCTTGCTTAAAGGGAGACAAACTATATTTCAGTCCTATTATCTTTTTTCTATGAAATAAACAAGGCAGCAACAAAGGAAGCCCATTTTCTGATCGCAAGTTGAGTTGTTCTTTGCCACAGAGAAAAAAAAAAACACAGACTGCCTATGCAGTGCTTCAAAGATGGTCATACACACCTTAATATGAGGCACAGAGTGGTAAAAACTATTATACAATGCATGCAAACTAGGGCTGGACGATATGGACTAAAATGTATATCTCGATATCTCTCTCTCATATATATCGATATACGATATATATCTCGATATCTTTCCAGCAAAAAAATAAATAAATAAATAAAATAAAGTGTCTATAAAATAAATAATGAAAATAATATAAAGAGCTTTTTTTCAAAATAACAAGTTCTCAACTAAACTGTGCAACAGTAATAACAAACATGTGGGCCTTCTTTCCATTTGTATATTTTGTGCAAAGAAAACGAATGTGTTAAGAGTCTCCGCCGTAATGCGACACAAATGTAGGACTCACAGGTTCTGCTAACTTTACTCCACTCGTCTGTTGTCATTGCGTCACAGAGTTCAAATGCCAATCGCGCTCTCTCATCATAGTCGCGGCAGTTCTTGTCTTGTAAAGTAACAACACAAATCCGCGTTCCACTACGGCAATTGATGCCATGTCCACCGTGATACGGCAATTGATTTTAACGTTATGCTCCACCGCTGCTTTTTCTGTCATAGAGTTAGGGAACATTGCATGCTAAAGAGTTCTGAAGTTTTGCTCAGTTCCCACTGCTTTTGTGGCGGTCTGTCCTCTGAGTTTGTAACACTCTTCATATACTTGCCGGTGGCCTCCATTTCAAAATGACCAAACCGTTGTTTCGCTTTTTTGGCCACAATAACCTTTCCGCGGCATTCTCCATCTGTATAACTCATGCATTCTATGGAAGTCGCCATTGTTGTTTACTCGGTCTACATGAGTAGGGGAAGGGAGGAGCTAACTCAAAGCAAGGAGCACTGAGCTATCAGTGGCAAGGAAGCTGGTGCACAGACGTCGCATAGCAGAAAAAAGCGGAATACTTGTCTCTGGATTAAAAAACAAGTCATAACCGATATATACGATATGTCAAAATCATATCGTGGTTTGAAATTATATCGATATTGATTAAATATCGATATACCGCCCAGCCCTAATGCAAACACACACACACACACACACACACACATACACACACACAACCCAAAGGTTGTAAGGCATGTAATAAATCAGTACTGTTGTATGAGACCGAAGGCTGAGAAATTAACTGTGGCACGACTATTTCTGTCCTTGCCTGTCATTTTGACTTGTGTAAGTGTGAAGTGTAAGTCAGGATCCCATCCAGAAAGGTCTTAAAAGAATCACCGGTGAGTGACATCAAAAGAGGCTCAGTGGAAGTTCTGTTGGAGTCATTATAACAGACTCCTTCAAGTGGACAGTGAAGAATCTGAAATGGTTTCTTTTGACTGTCAAAAATACATATGTCAGACTGTGCTTTTGGACACAATACTTGATAAGAAGAATGATCCAGCCTGTAATTTTCCCAATCACATGGAGAACATTCTGCAGTCATTGAAAATGCCTCAACCACTTATGAGCAACTCTGAACAGGATTTTTTTTTTTTTTTTTAAAGATCATGTTTAAATCCAGATGGTATTTTTACATGGGTGTAGGCTACTATAGTCATTAATGGTGTTTACATGTAAATGTTTAAATCTGTCTATTAACACATAGGTAATAATTACATTTCAATAATAAAAAAATATTATTATATTTGCAATAAGGATGACATGGGCCTGTTATTAAGAAAATATGAGACATATTATAAACATTAATGACACCTAATTTATGTTTATGATTGCTGTTGTTTAAGTGTCACTTGTTTTTTTGCAATGTCTTTGTGATTTCCTCGAGCAAGAGCTTCAATTTTTTCCACTCCCCTCTCTGAGACTCCAGAGGTATTCCTCTGCTGCTCTAGTGGAAGCTTGCGACATGTGAATTTAAACTCCCTGTCTATAATTATGTAAAGTTGATGGCTTGCCGTTGCAAAATACCAGGAAATGAAGAGGAACTGTCTTTTTTGTTTCACTGTTCGACAACAATTGGTAACGTTGCTCCTTAATTAACACCCCCCACCCCTCCAACACACACACACACACACACACACAGACATTGATCACACCCCTCATTGGAGGATTTCACAACTGCTCCATATACACTGCAACAGGTAAGCAGACAGTGTAAAGAAAAACAAAAAAAAGACACACACTAGGTAAATTAGTTTGTGATAACTGATAACAGATTTAGTTTTTCTCCCCTACATCTACATGCTAGATGCACATGCTAGAAGATGGAGCAGTATGGTCAATGGAGTTGCGCGCTGATGAAGCCTTCCATGCAGAATTGAGGGAGGCTGAGAGGGCCTCTTGCTGTGTTTGTCTGCCTCTGGGCTCCTTAAGGGCTGAGTGACACACCGCCACTTTGCATAAACTTGTAATTCATGTTGAATTAGAAAGCTGATCACAGGCAGGTCCGGCACGTCAGCGGGCCAGATTAATGAGCCGTGTATCCTTGTCAACTTTGGGTCATGTTTTGACAGGTTTTGCTCGGCTGGTTCCGAATTACTGGGGAGTGTGTGTGTGTGTGTGTGTGTCCATGTGTGTGTCTGTGTGTGTATGATTGCGTTTGTGTGACTGTGGTGTGCCAAGCCAATCTCTCTCTCTTTCTCTCTCTCTCTCTCTCGCTCTCTAGGGGAGCTACAATTTGAATTGCTTATCATTGCCAAATACACTCAATTTACAAAGAGATGCTTTAAAAAGTTCACTGTAGCCGACAGTCAATACTGGTTATGCTGCAAGTGGTCTCCTCTTGTTCATATAAATTGGTAACTCTGCCGTATACAGATTAATCAGACATGTTTACACAAATTGCTTACACAAATAGGTGACTGCTCAAAGTCTAAGACCTAACAGTGTTGTGCATCCAAGCCGTGTTCAGAGTAACAAAATCGAGAGGTACAATTGTGTTCATTATCATTGGGCTATCACTGGGCTGAATGGAGCTGATGTTCATCTTCAAATACATTGTGACACTGAAATTACAGATCAAATCACTGCCTCAAAAATGAAAGCAGGAAAAAAACACATGGAAAATATTCAACTTTCACAAGTTAAATCTCCATGTTGTCAGCTTGAATGAACATCCATTTCAGTGTTCTTCCCATGTGCATAAAAGAAATGCAAAAGCTTCATGCTGTGCACACATTCATGTGATTGCAGCAGGTTCACCGAATGCTTTCACTGAAATATTTCCCAAGTAAGATTAAAATGCATAATGCCTTTTCATGTGGTATTTTTCTCCAAGAATGCTTGACTATTTGTTTATAATGTTTATCACTTGTCGGCCATTTTCTAAATAGAAAAAAAAGGCAGACATACCATACATGTAAAACAGTTGATGTACACAGTTCACCAAGAAGTGCACTGTAATTATGTCCATGTTCATGTGACATTATAGAACAGTGTTCAGATTACAACCATTTGCAGCTCCTAATCATGGGAACCTTTTTTAAATAGCCTATCTTTTAACTTCTTCTATTTCCGTCCATTTATTTTCTTTACGGAGGCATTGGTAGATTGGCATTCACTCTGTGTTTATTGTTTACGTGTGCAGCTGCTGCTCCAGCCCAGCCCAACCCAGCCCGGTGCCCTGGTAGCACCGTGGTCTCTGCGGTGTTATCGATGAGCGCACTCGGCCCGGCCTCTGTGCGAATAAGACCGGCACGCCATCATCAGCTGGGAGGGGCTGTAAATACCGGCCGGAGCCATAAATTTGCCCCTGCATGGACAGAGATGGGACACATTACCTTCGGCGGCTGCATATTTCACTGGCGCACGGCTGGGCTGATGAAACCCGCGGGGAGGGAGAGAGGCAAGCTAGCGGGCAGACGGGCAGTGGTACAGGGCAGTGCGGCTCTCATGGCAGAGGAGCAGCAGCTCACGATTCAGAGCTGATGTTGTACTGAGCTCTCGCTGCTCTCAAGAGTGTAACTCACACATATCACCGCTTTAGCTCACAGACCTGCAGCCTTAATTACATCTCAATTAGCTCATCCACTGCCAAGGCAGATGTGTATGTACTTATTGGTTTTATAGTAGAGATACATACAATACGGTTTTAAGGGATGTCTTGGCATGTTTTTTTTATGTTTGAGGATGTCTAGGCTTGGAGAATTCTTTCTCATCCATTTCCATGACATCATCTCCATTTCATCCACAAGAAACATTTGATACCTCAGAGATTGTGTGTGTATGTGTCTGTGAGTCTGTGTGTGTGTGTGTGTGTGTAAGGATATGTGTGGTATAAGTGTGTGTGGTGCATGGCCCACTTTACTCTTTAGCAGGTCCTGTGGTCGTGGGGAGGAATCTCTGCTGGCTGACAGGGATGATGGATTGCCAGGCTGTGGGCCGCGGCGGCGCTAAGGGGGACTGTCCATTCTGATCACCGGCTCACCGGCAGAGACACTGCAGCACTTAGAAATCCACCCCCACCCCTTTTTCCACTTCTCCTCAAAAAACACAAAAACATACCATGCAATGCCTAAAAAGAGCCACAAACAATGACGAGATGCACAAGGGAAGAGCCACAACAAGCTAAATTAGAAAAACAATCTTTATACTTTTTCTCCCATTCTCCCTCAAGCTGTTTTTGCTTTTTTCATCTTTCATCTTCCTTTCGTTCTCTACTTTCACCCACAGGCAAATTTAGCTGTTCATCTTCCCAAGGTGCTATGGCACAAAGAGCTCTATAACAATTTTAAGGACATTCCCAATTATTTTCACCAACGATTGTGAGAGTGTGTTTACTCTACTCTGCTTGTGTGGTGCCACTGATGATGCTTTGAGGCCCTAACAATAGCATGTGTGTTTGTGTGTGTGTGTGTGTGTTAGTGAGGGTCTTCAGTGGAGATGCCGAAGTGGTTATCTCCCAGGGGACGGCAGGGACTGTTTACTCCGCTCTGGTGTGGTGACAACTCCCTCTCGGAGAGACGGCGAGAGGCTCCAAGGAAACAGCTTTATCCAAGAAGAGACGAGAAGATGGCATTTGAGTGCCAGTCCTTCTCGTCTGTGTCTGTCTCTACCCCCACCTCTTACCCCCTGCCTCTCTCTCTTTTTCTTCTCAGGGTCTGTTGGTCTATGCAGGGGAGGGGAATAAGTAGGATTCCCACTGGGGGATTGGGGTAAAGCAGCTCTCTGATGGATGTACAGGCTGGTCGTTTAACAGCGGAGGAAGAGAGGCAGAGAAGAGGGGAAAAAAAACAGAAGGGAAAAAAAATGACGTGACAAAACAGACTCAATCACGGGTCACAGAGTGAACTGCTGTGACAATGGAGTGACGCCAGCCTTCCACCAATCGTATTTTCCTCTCATCTACTCTTAGCCTCTTCTCAGCCCGACACACAAATGGCTCTTGGAAACCATTGTGCTGAAAATGTGACATATTTGCTTTTTTCTTTTCTTTCAGGAGAGAGTTCGGGCAACTTTCCGGAATTCCAAAACCATTCACACTTCACAGTCAAGCACATGCTGTTTCCATGGTGGCTTTGAGATGGATAGTTGCCACTGTAACCATGACTTCTGCTCCATTGAGTCTATCAGGAAAGAGATGGAAACAGGAGGGAAAAAAGAAGTATTTGCATCCACATAGTAGCCCCTGGAGCCCTGGCTGTCTGTGGACTGTGTGGTGAAAGTCTTCAGTAATGGGGCTTGTTTTTTCTTCGGTTTCCTTGCCTTTCACAACATAATACTGATAGGCTGGCACCCTGACATTGTGACAAATCGCTGGAACAAAATGCTTAATAGTTAAACGTACAGGTGATGGATGTTCCGGCGCATTCTGCAGGGCAGGCAGTGTTCGGTGGCTACTAATTGGTTCTGCGGAACATTTCCTTTTTTCGTCAATAAGTGCTCCTGAAATGTGTTTGTGGATTTAAGAGGAGAGAGAGAGAGAGAGCGAGTGACATGACAGCTGTGACTCAACAGGGCACACACTGGGTTTCTGTGAGGAGGCTTTTTTGGGTAGCTTTTCTCGGCAGACCCATCGAGTCACTGGAGCAAAAACTGTATTGCTGGGTCACAGCCAAACTGAATAAAACCCAATCCACAGCACAGATGAAATCCAAAGGATGGCTGGCACAGTTTAACGTGCAAGGAAATGAATGTGAATAGGTCATAGGCCATAAAACCGGTTTCCAATTATTTGTTTTGTTTTGTTTATTTCTTATGAAATAAAAAAAAAAAGATTGACTTTGACAATAATGGACAGCGACAGTTCATGGGGCAAATGGCTACAGGAAGAGAATATATACCCTAAGTTATCAGGATGCTGGTGTGGCAAATGCAGAACAGAGTGAGGCAGTGAAGCATGCTAGAAGCAGGAGAGCCAATGAAGCAACTATGAATCTGATATATTGACATTTTGTGGCAAGATGTTGCAGTTCACTTCATATCGAACTTCACTCCATCAATGTGACAGCTCGGGACACAGTGTCAACCAAAGCCAGCTTTAGTGTGGGCTGAGGTGGAGAAAAAAGACAAGAGAGAGAGAGGGGGAAGAGAGAGAGAGAGAGGAAGGTGACTTCACTAGTGTGGGGTTCATTCGAGATGGCAGAGTGTCATCTGTGAGTGATGGATTTATCCTTCTTGAGTGATTTATCATCAACTGGGATGAGCAGAGGAACAAAAAAAAAGTTCACAGCACATATGCCGGCACCCTGACAGTCCGCGTTCGATCTGAAATTTTAGTGTCCCGGAAAACTTCTCATTTTAAGGTAGTTTGGTTGGTATGGAAAGTTTTGCCTGTCTTGAGGATAAGATTGTCTAGAAAGACAGTATGTCCTTTTATTCACAATGAACAGTTCAAGAGAAATTTTAAAAGAAATTGATGAAGACAATGAGAAATACAAATACTTACGAATACGAAAATTTTAGCTTAGTATTTAAAAAAATATAAGCCACATGAAGCCTAGTGGCTAGTCTAGCGCTCTCTATTGGTTCTCCCATGTCTGTAGGCTTACTTTCCACAAGATCATGTGGATATAGCTACTGTATTCCAAAGACCATATCTTAGGCCCAATTAAAGTGATGCATCAGGTAAGTTCACCGCCATACATGGCATCCATATTACATGCCTGAGAGGGCATCAAATTACCAAAAATGGACAGTCTTCATAAAGATGAAAGAAAAATCAATGTGGATGTGAATGGTGGTCTGGATCCTGTTCTCAGCTTGGATGAGTGTGTACATTACATTTCAATATATAGGAACATAGGATCCCTCCAACACATGAGCTAAGGGCTTCACAAGCTCAGGGACAGTGTACCACTCACAAACACATACACAGTCACACACACACACCTTCATGCCTCCAACGCACACTGCTCTGAGACCTCAGACACTGTGGCTCCGGTGGAAAGGGTCACAGTCTCCACGGAGATATGGGGACGGAGAGGCAGAGTGCTATAAATATGAGCGATTATTAATTTATATTTAAAAATGGTGACCATAGCCCCGGACAGGGGCCAGCAAATGGGATTTCCGATACCTCGTTCTATTTACAGCAGTGGAGCCAGGCCCCAGATCCATCTTAGCCATCATCAATTCCTGTGACACCTCTTTGACTGGGGAAGTCTCGCCATGATCTATGGGTCAATTATGAGAGACTCTTTTCATATTTTACGTATTGCGGGTGACTAATGATGACTGCATTATGCTTGGCTGTTTAAAGTGCGAGGGAAAGAGGAAGAAAAAAGCCCAAGCGTAATATTAGAGACAACGAGAGCCCGTCCATCACGGTGACAAACAGTTCCAGTGCATTTCTGTGATTTCCACTTAACCTGCGTAAAAGGTGGTCAAACTGTTGGGATGTCTTTTTCTTCATCATTTTTCCCCTCTCAAAAAGCTATTTTTCTGTATTGATCTGTCTGATCTCACTCTCTTCTCTCTCTCCCTCGCTATGGCAATCTCTCACACTCTGTCACTAGTCAATGGCCATATTTCTCTAAGACAGCATAGCTGCTAAGATCATGGCTCGATGGAGAAGAGATAAGGCCCATCGGACTCCCCCTCGGCCTATCGCTCCACCTGGCTCTAGTCGCTTTAAGCCTCGGTGATCTTGTCACTGATGGGCTGCCTTCAGGAAAGGAAATGGGCCTCACCTTATTATCCACTCACTGTCTGCTGAGGGAGTGGGTGGGTGCGGGTGTGAGTGTGTGTTTGTGTGTGTGTGTCTGTGTGTTT
>JAGFZM010002097.1:369894-400149 GCA_017657215.1 Limnothrissa miodon | reverse complement strand
ACACATACTATACACATATACAATGCACCAGAGCTTGTATAGTCTTAAGCTCTCTAGTTCCCCCTGAATTGAATTTCACTCTCAACTTAATCTCTTTATTGAAGGAGACATTTTTTTCTTCCCCCTCAAACAGGGGTTGTGCAAGATGTACGCTAATCCCTGCTTGTGCGAATACCCGGGCCGGGCTTTGATCACCCAGTGTTTGATGGGCACTATCGACGGACCTCATCTGACACCGCAGACGCTCCTCGGCTCTGCAGCGCACCCACCATGCAGGACCTGTTGAAACTGATGAGATTAAGGGCAGATAAGACTAATCCACGATACAGTTGTGGCACCCCAGAGAAAAGCGTTATTAAACCAAGAGGCAACAACAACACTAAATGTTTTCCTGAATGTTAAGAGTCCTCCATGTGGTGAACGCTGGAAGGCTGAACACTTTTTTCTGTTTTTCTTAAAGCTGCATGATGCATAGTGTTCTTTCATATTTCAACCTGCTGGTTTTACATTTAGGAAAAAGTAATAACCATAGAGACTCTTGGAGTAAACTGTCAACACACACAGTAAAATGTCAACATACCCCTGCCCTACTATGCAGTAAAATCCAAAGGAGAGGTGAGATGTGTTAATAATAACCTTAGGTGTGATCTCAGCTTGGGTCAGACTGGGGACATCCTTTCAAGAAGCCCTGTTGCAGAGGTCACTTTGCCTCTGGTGAGAAATGACATTTTGAAAGACTAATAATCCTGTAATGAAGCTGCATTTTTTTGTCGGGCAGTTTGGGGTCGGCAATGAGCGGGGCTTCGCAGGCAGGCTTTTTCAGTTTGGAGCTAGACATAATCAATGTCTGACTCAAGCAGGCATTGAACAGGTGACACACTCTCTCTGTTTGAACTCCTACTCTATAGCTCTATAGGTCTATAATCGCCCATTGGTTGGCTTGTTGACTTTATATCACGTGTTTTCTCACTCTTTTATACCCAGATATTCTTTGACTGTAATGGTACACACATGCATACGCATGCATGCATGCATGCAGGCGCACACACACTCACACACACACACACACACACACACACACACACACACAGACCTAAGTCAGAATTGTGTGGTCCTGATGATTGCCAAGGTCGAAGTGCTATTCATGAGGCATAGGCGATAGAGCAGAAGGCATGCATCTGTGTGGAAAGCAGACAGGCCAGATGAGTTATCTGGTGGCCTATGCATGTGGACCGTGCACCCCGCAGCCCACTTTCTCCTCCCCTTCCCTCTTTTACAGGGAAGATGAAAGCCATGAAATGAGCCCTCACAATATCGGGTGTCATGTTCAGGCCACACACACATACATACACACACACACACACACACACACACGCACACAGACATATGCATAGACACTCTCACTCACATGTTTTGATTCTCTCTCTTTCATACTCACACACACATACAAGGAGCTAGAGAGGACACTGCAGTCCTTCCCACATTGAAAAATAGGAGTCATTGGAGGGATTGGGGTTGGGCAGGAGCGAGGGGGTGGAGGGGGGTGGGGGTGGGGTTGCTGATGTCTTGACAGAGCTCCTGCGATACAACGGGTGGGGAAATCAGCCCTTCCCTTATAGCCCCAGGCCCCAGGAATGAATGAAAATTCATCTGAAGCACTTTTCCCATTTGTGTCTGTTTGAGCAGAATAGGCACCATCTGAATGCCAAAGCCCCGGCTGCCTCTAACGCAAAACATTATTCATGTCTCAGGCCGTTCTGGACGAAAAGGGGGGAATTACAAATTACTGAAAAGAAATTCAAAACAAAGTGCTTTTGAGCTATTTGGCACTAGCCAAGTGGACACGGCATTGATTTCTTTAAGCCCAGAGTTGTATTATGGATGCAATTTAATATCTGGGAGAAGAGGGATCAGGGTTTTCATAATCTTATGATAAGGAAAGGGCTTAAGAATAATGAAGGGATTAATTCTCAGATCTGCCAATATGGTGGACGAAGGGGAGTGATATGTCCCTTGCTGTACACAACCACTAAATATAACCCAATTATCCCCTTTCTCAGAATTTAATTTGCCCGTGACATGTCTCGGTGCAAGAGCTTGAGTCAAGAGGGTTATTGCACCTGCGTGTCTCCCTATCCTGAAACCCATCCTATCTGCATAGGCAGATGTGAACTTCAAAGAGCTTATTACAGTGGAAGTGAAGCCTCGTAGCCTTATGCTACTTGAATCAGGCTTTGTCAGATGATGTGAATGTCATGTCCCGTCCAGAACACAAGGGAAGGACAAAATGGCAAGTCAAAGTTCACATTCCTGTATTTTATGTCTCCAAATGAATTCAGCCCTTAAAGCGGTCCGCCTGGACAGAAAGTGAGAAATGAATTCAGGATTCCTATCATCTAACTGGAATACAGTAGAACATACAGTGATGATTTATTGACATGCTGCTCAGTCAGAGGATAATGTATTGACTAAATGGATGTTTCTGGAATATATTTATTATTAGAAGACTAATTATAACCTCTGGAGGTAGTACTTTATGCGACAGAACAGCATGTCAAAAAGAGTGACGCATCACTCAGTATGATGTTGCATAACATGTTGAATAAACTTCATTCCTATGTACAGGCCCATATTAATGAGTTTTGCCACACAATGTCTTTGATTGCATGTGGAAATGCCCAGGCACAATGACACCAACTGATTCATGCAACTGGCGAGGAGTTCAAACAGTACTCACTGAGCAAGGACGGTGGAAGGGCAATAGTTTCTCGGTGTCAGAGCAGATTGCAGTTGACGGATCTCGTTAATCCTTCTTTTCACATGCATGTGAAAAACCCAGCAGAATTGAATGCAGCTTTGTACTCCCCTTCTCATAAAAAAACAGAGAGAGTGAGAGAGAAAAGCATGGCCGACATCCTCATGTCACTAACAATGGCAATTTAGCTTTAATCTAGAGCGCAAAGAGATTGAACTGATATGTTCTCCACTTCAGGCCAAGATTACGTTGAGTTAAAGAAATAATCCGGAGCGTAATTCTTCCTAGGGCTATTTGGAAATGATAGGGGGTTCATACGTTGTGTTGGTAGCACAACCATGTCAATTGGACGTGCTTTGAGAAAGTTCGTTATTTAGAATTTCAAGCTATAGCGCAGTCACTCAGGCACATGCTAGCAATGAGACAAAACCACTGCAAGGCTCGAAACAATGTTTTACTCTTTTGGTTGCAATGCTGATATCAGATAAAGATAATTGATAGCTTACATTTCAGAACACACCAAGAGCATGCTGTGACTTGATTCCAACGTAGTGAAACAGTGATATTAATTGGTTGTCAATACTGACAATGTCATTATGTGCGAGAATAATTAGATTTAGTAGCTGTATGATGCATCATAACTACTGATGGTGCAACAGGAATAGTTTTTAAACAAGTTTTTTTTTTTACTGCTAGGGTTTAAGACATGACTTAAAACAAAACCTTTCGATCAACCTTACACTCAACTGGTGCAAGGAGCTGTGGATTTCTGACCTTCTCATGACCTTTTCCCCATGCTGTGTATTTGCAACCCTGGTGTCTCCTCTTCCCTGATTGCCACAAGCTCCTTTGGCCTCAGTCTGCCTGGCTCTGCAGGTCACCCTCTGACTCCTGGGCAGAGATTTCAGCCCAAACTGAGCAAGAGACGGACACAACGTTACAGCAACAACCTGTAGTGATGCCTCCGGCATGGGCATAAGGATAGGCAAGAGCTGTGCTCCGTCTTGCAGTTTTGATTGGCTTCATCAGATGCTGCTGCTTTGCGGCAGGGGTCACACAAAGGCCTTTGCACTTACCCCGACAGTGTGTTAACGGAGCACTACTCCATCCATGGCAGCGATTGAGTGTTTGTGTGTGTGCGTGTGTTTATGTTTGTGTGTTTGTATGTGTGTGTTTGGGATTGGGGGAGAGGGGTGCCCTGTGGGACGTGTAAACAGGGGTGGGAGAAGCACTCAGGCAACCCGCCTTAAGACTTTGACACATTTGTCACCGTTGGTTGATGAGGCAGAGTTGAGACCAGAAAGAGGAAGAGGAAAAGAAGAAGAGGAAGGGACGGGAGAGGAGAGGAGAGAAAAGAGGGAAAATGAAACCCGGGGGGACAGACAGTGAGGGGTCAAACGGCTGGAAATCTGCAGGGCTATGGCAGAACTACTGTAGGCAGCATGCAAGCAGGGTTGATGTGATTAACTGAAAAAGCAGTGTGAGAAACACGCAGATAGAGGTGGGAAGAGTGACATCTCTCTCTCAGTTTGAGTGTGTGTGTGTTTGTGTGTGTGTGTGTGTATGTGTGTGTGTTTGTAAAATGTGTATTCCAAATGAAAGGACCAAATAATACAAAGATAATAATCTTTTATTTGCTTCTAATTACACAACTTCATAAGAGGCTTGATGCTGATGCTAAGTTGATGCTATATATTTACAATGTGTGTACACACATTCTGTACACACACAGAAATATGCAAACTTGTATGCAATGCACTTCAATACTAAAACACTTGAGGCATGTTCTGATTTTTACACGAGCCTACTGTATATCAAAGCAGCTGAAGAGATGATCAACACATTATCAGCAATCCTGTCGGATGTTTTGTTGCCACCGTGGCTGCCTTTGTTGTGATTGTTCCTGCTGTTGATTGCTCGTTGGCTCTATCTTTTGTAGATTTAGATATTTGCCTCAGGTGAACTTTTTTCCTGTTTCCTCAACTCATTATTTGCTGAGATTAATAGAAATTATGGTATCGGTGGCAGCGAATGCAGCTAAGCTGTGTCTAATAGGCTGGCGTCTAGACACCCCATTCCAATTATCCTCTGTAAATAGATTTCGGAATTCTGCTCAAGGCTTTGTTTATTCAATTCCCCTCTCTTCATATCCCTGCTATGATGCTTTTAAAATATTAACGTAACTGAGACTGAAGGTTAGTTAGTGCAAAGGAGGGAAAAAGACAGAGAGATAGAGGGAGAAGTAGGGGGGTGGGGGTGGGGGGCTGAAATAATAAAAATTAAGTTAACACCTAACTCCTGCATACACTAATGCTTGAGTGCAGGGTGACACTTGACACTGACAAGTGTTTTTTGCTTAGTAATTGATCGTAGTACTGTAGTAGTAGAAGTAGTAGTAGTACTGTGGTAGTAGTAGTAGTGCTGTAGTAGTAGAAGTAGTAGTAGTGCTGTAGTAGTAGTAGTAGTAGTAGTCTAATAAATATGCCAGTGTCAGAGATTAATGACAGTTACTGAAGACCTAGTGTCTATTCAAAGTAAATTCAACATTTTTAAAACAACTCTGATCTAGGCATTTTTATTTTCATAAATTTAAAAAAGCCCAGAAATAGAATGAATGAATGAATGAATGAGTGAAAAAGTAATAAATGAATGAATGAATAAATGAATAAGAAAAGCTAAAGAGAGAATGAGTCAGAGGAGGTATGTCAGAAGTCAAGCCACTGAGAATACTTGCTAACGGCGCAAAAGAAAAAGTCAGAGACTGAAGTAGCCAACTTGAAGTCATCATCTGCCGCATAGCACATCACAACTGACATCAAGTCACAACCTAAAATCTCAATATAGAGACGGCTGAATCTTTCATGAATTTATCATCTCTTATTTATGACAACACTGTGCCCTTTCCTTTCTTTCCTTTTTTTAATCTTTTCTTTTTTGGAGGGTAGACTGCCTGCCCCGCACTGCAGTGACAATAGCATCTGTAGAGGGCTGTCCCACTCAAAGCCTGATGAAATTTCAGAAGCGAAGCCCTCTTGACCCTGACCTCTGAAAATAGTCCAGTAGGTTAGAGGGCTGAAGAAGTCTGTTTCTCATCTGATCTCTCTCTTCCTTATTTCTCTTCCACACACAGTTCTATCTCTCTTTCCTTCTCTCTTACTTCCATTGTAAAGGTTTGGGTGTCTTGGTGGAGGCATCTGTTGTTTTAACAGTGGCTATGGAATATTGCTAAAACAGTCTGTCCTCTTTGATTGGTGACATTGTTAAGGACAGGTGTTGGATTATACAGAGTTGGTGCATACAGCAAAGAGTTTGAGGTGACCCTCCCCAAAAAATAAATGAATAAATAAATAAATAAATATCAAAGTAAACAAGGTTTTTAGAAAAATATCCTGCTTTATTTTCTCTGATATATTATTCAGAGACCAACCTTTTCAATCACTTCAGCTTGCAAGCATTTGCTGAGCAGTGCATAAATAATTAAATCCTTCATCATTATTGATTGTCATAACATTTATGTGGACAGGAGGGGATTTTTGTTTTTCCCCCAATAAAAAATCTTTATTCCATATAATGCTCGCTCTGAAACCGCCCAATAAATCCAATGCAGTTTAGGAAGGATATTTCCGACAAAGGCTCCCATCTTTCACAAGTGCACAGTTCAGTGTGTTAAACTCCTGACATGGGAAAGCCAGTCGTCGCTCCGAGCCAATCACTGCAGCTTTTATGACCCCATATCCTCCTCTGGAACTGACAAATGCTTTTCATAAAGCTCGGGCAAAAAAACTCTTTAATGGCCATGGTCATGGCCACTCAAGCACTCTAGCAAAAGGGAGGCAAATCAAGATAAACAGACTGTGCTTCTTACTCCATTCACACTCACAAATAGTGACACAAACTAAAAGGGTTTTTTCATTAAAAATGAATTGGATTTGATAGTGCTTTAAGTTTATGTTTGGTCTACTTCACGTAGGGTTGTTTTGTTTGTACTTTGTTTGATCATTTAGTTGATTGTTTGTTTCTCATAATGACAAGTATTCAATGCAGGTGTGTGGACACTGAGATTCCTTTTGTCTTTCTAATTCTGAGCAAAAAAAAAGAAAGAAAGAAAAAGTGACAAACCCCAAACCACGAGAAGTTTGCCAAAGGCTTAATGCTCAAAGCTCCACAGAAGAATGAACAGTGATTGAATGTGAAGGTGCTTTCCTGGGGATGCAAAGTCTCTTTCTTTCACAAGATGTGTGTGTGTGTGTGTGTGTGTGTGTGCGTGTGTGTGTGATAAAGAGAGAGATTGGTGGTCTGTGTAAAAAGGTAGGTATGGGGTGAGGAGCGGGTGGGGATTTTTTTCTGTGTGGGCACAGGGCAAAGGCTTCCATAGTTCATCTGTGTTTTTTAAGCTCTGCCACTGTGAATCTTCTCTTCCATGTTGTTGTTGTCATCTATTTCTATCATTTAATTCCTCCATTGCTCCCTGCCTCTCTTACCTTGTGTGTGTGTGTGTGAGTGTATCTGTGTGTTAAGCGATGGTGATTCGGAGGGCACAGGGGAGTAGCTGTGTGGGGGAATGGCCTCGGGGCCCTACCTCCTGCTAGAGACTGGGGGCCAAAGAGGCGGCGAATGCCTGCCCTGCTCCACGCATGAGCGCGGCTCCCCTGTGCCTCCCGCACTTTATCTTGGCCAAGCAAGCTGGGCCGCCAGGTATTCGTAATGTACTATTTGAAATAGAAAAAATTGCTTCTCTTTCTCTCCTTCTCCCCGTTTTACTGCTCTCTCTCTCTCTCTCTGCATGCTGCAAGTCTGATAAATTCAAGAAATGTAAAAATGTTAGTAACCCTGGCATCAAACCAGTTTCATTAAAAGACGCATATATATATATATATATATATATATATATATATGTGTGTGTGTGTGTGTGTGTGTGTGTGTGCATGTCATATTGTGTGAATTGGCACCATAGACAGTATAATATGCTTTCAACTAATGTAAATGACCTATTCTGTATTATTGCTATGAACTTTTTTATTCAGAGTCAGAGTTGCTATTAATGTGCACACACAAGTAAAACTGCACACAGATGAGGGTAGAATCTAAGCAACAGGTCAGCAGCTATCACAGATTAGGTGAAGTTATTTGGCTGTTGTTTCTTTCATGAAAGAAAATGGTAATTTCAGTTCTAAAACTAATTTAAAAGATAAATAGCAAGGTTGAGCATATGAGAATGTCAAGGCTGAATGGATGCTATCCCCATCGATTTGGTTGCGTTTGCTCATCAAATTCAACGGCTAAATGTTAGCTCCACAATTTCACCCATTACCACCTTTATTTATTGAATTATGTATATATTTATATGAGTGTGAACTCCTCTCTCTCTCTCTCTCAAGGTCCTGTTCGCTCAGGAGTGAAGCTGAAATTATTTTACCAATTAAAATTTCATGGCCCTTGAGAGTGGTGTGCAACATCTGCCGGCTTTGGCAGAAATCACACTCAACTTAGCAAAGAGACAGACACGCAAAATAAAAGCAAGTGAAGAAAAAAAAATGTTCTCCTTTTTTAGATGAACAAATGATGGTGTGTCCTCATTGTATCAGGGTTGAATCTGTCCACGGAGAACGCATTCTTGGAAATGTGTCGCTCCATAGAATATCTACTGATCCAAAGCATCAAGACATGGTCAAGCATGCTAGCCTCTCCAAACGCGCCATTCATACCCGCAGCCTCTTGAATTCAGCGCTATGTGACTGCACAATTGCATTTTAGCACAGCTGTGATGTGTCTGAGCCCTGAGGCATAGCTGAGGGTTGTTTGCTCCAGTGCAGGGCAGAAACCGTAATGCACCAGCACTGCAAATCCGAAAGCGCTGCTGCCTCTGTAAATTGGTTATCAGCCACAGCCAAATGGTTGTGCACATACAATGGCAGTTAAATCAAGGTTGTGTTTAAGAACTGATAACTTACTCCTGGATTGCTGTTAGGTGCTGCTATTGCACTATTGCACCCTCTTATAGTGTCCCACACTCTATAAGTGTGAGTGTTCTCTCATGTTAGGTTGGGTAATTTAGAACCTACTTTGACCTACATTCATATGCCTATTTTTGTGTGTTTTGTAATTCCAAACTTAACCCACCCAAGGCAGAGGTTAATAAAGAAAACTGGAATGATAAATATCCCTCGGAGTGTATATGGAAAAGACTGTGCATTTAGTGCTCCTTACTGTGGACACAAGATGTTGTTCACATTCTGACCTTGTGATGTGGAGAGAGTGGATAATGTTTATACTAGGGGTAACAAACTGGCGGACTCCGGTCCGGACCCATGTGCAATGACATCCGGACCGAGAAAAAAATCTATCTCTATGCTCTTTATGTTTATGATTTATGCCCATTTTGAGCTGTCAGAAACGGTTAATTTAATTCACAGAGAAAATAAATCGCTCATCTTTTTCAAACTGCAGAGAGTTATCCCATCTTCAGAGTTGCAGATTGAATTTACGAACGCACCCATCAGTGTTTGTATATTATCACTACGACAACTGTAGCTGCGACCAGGTTTTCCCTCACACAGCGATTTGCGAACAGATTCTTTATCAAACAAAAATCATGGCTCGCTCAAGTGAATTCAAGACCGAGTGGACAGACAGAATCCACTAAACTCCGAGGTAAGGACCGTAAAAACAAGCCAGACGCAAGCATCATAGGCTTACCAAGCAACACGCAGGTCAGCCACACAACATATGAGCGTGCAACTGAAACCTTCACTTCGAGTGGCAGGGGTTTTAGGCAAGCACAAAGAACGTTACGGATACTAACATATCCTCGGTTCTCTGAGTGAGAAGCCGAAACGTACGAATGGATGATGGCTATCATCTACTTTTTCTGAAGTCAACATTAACCAACCCTTTGAAAAAAGGGCAGTAAGCGCTCTGACGCGCGCAGGCAACTACTTAGACAGCTCTGCGTGACGTCAGAAGTGTATATATTGACTACACTTACGCTTCAGGTCCTCTTTGCCAAGCTCGCCAGCGTTGGCGAACTGAGGCCCGAAGCGTACATTTCGGCTTCTCACTCAGAGAACCGAGGATACGTTAGTATCCGTAACGTTCTCTATCGTTTCGAAGCCGAAACGTACGAATGGATCACTACAACCTAGCCTCATGAGCCCTCCACCGAGGAGCCCGAGGTGGGAAGACCCATGGGACCGCCGCCGGGCCCAGAGAGAACACTCTCCGCCACGCCGGCCTGGTGACGTCCAGTGCGTAAAAACGCGCAAAGCATTGCCTGAGGCCCAAGACGCGCTCAGGCAGATATCCTGCATAGGGACGCCCTTCCAGAAGGCCCAAGAGGCCGCCACTCTACGGGTGGAGTGCGCCCTGACATGCGCAGGCGGAGGGAAACCTGCCGCCTCATGTGCCAGCCGTATGGCCTCGGTAAGCCAATGAGACATGCGTTGGGTAGACAAGGCCTGACCCTTGGCACGCTCACCCTGGCAGACGAACAGCTGGTTTGTCTTTCTGATGCTCTGAGTGCGCATCAGGTAGGCACGAAGCGCTCTGACTGGACACAGAGTGATGGGCACAGAACCTCCCGTCTCAGGTAGGGCTGAGAGCTCACTGACCCGCGAACGGGGGTCAGTGGACAGCACTTTAGGGCTTGAAAAGGGATTTGGTCACAGCGTAACGCGCGCATCACCCTGCGCAAATTCAAGACAATCAGGACTGACTGATAAGGCAGTCAGGTCGCTAACACGCTTCACAGAGACCAAGGCGAGTAGAAGCGCAGTCTTAAGGGAAAGCGTCTTTAGACCGGCACTCGACAGAGGGTCAAAGAGCGCACGCGCCAGTCCGCGTAGGACGGTGGCTAGGTCCCAAGTAGGAACCGAACGTGAGGAAGAGGGGCGAAGCCGCCTGACGCCCTTCATGAAGCGCGACGCAAGGGGGCACGCGCCTGGGGAAATGGCTGCGAGGTACACCTTCAGTGTGTGTACGACTCTGATCGAACAGGTGTTGCAGGAATGCAAGCACCTCGCTAATAGGGCAGACTAGAGGATCACAGCCTCTGTCTCTGCACCACGTGCTGAACATGCGCCACTTCAGTGTATATAACGACCTCGTGGACGTAGCTCTAGCACACTGAATAGTCTCTACTACCGCGGCCGAGAGGCCACGCTCTAGGAGGCGCGCCCGTTCAGGGGCCAAGCCGTCAGTCTCCACGCCTCTGGTCTGGGGTGCCATAGCGACCCCTGAGCCTGAGATAGGAGATCCCTCCTCACTGGGAGGAGAGGAGGTCCGCGCCTGTGTTGTGCACACTGGGCAAGTGCGACGCCTTGATCGACAGGAGGTGGCGAGAGGCCCAAGTGAGCAGTCTGTATGCCAGACGAAACAGGTCGGTAGAACGCGTGCCGCCCTGGTGATTGATAAGCCACTACTGTGGTGTTGTCTGTACGCACTAGGACGTGCTCTCCTCTGAGAAGAGGGAGAAACTCCTTCAAAGCGCGAAAGACAGCTAGGAGCTCCAACATATTGATGTGTAGCTCCTGGTAGCTACGCCCCTTGTCCCTCTGGCAGGGCGACTGCAGCAGACGGCGCCCCAGCCGCTCTTGGACGCGTCGGTGGTCACCGTCATGCATCTGGCTACTGCGCCAAGCGCGTCACCTCTGGTGAAGGATGACGGGCTGCGCCAATGCGCAAGGGCTAGCCACATGCGCCTGGACACAATGACCCCGACGGGCGGGATTCGACCTGGAGGACAGGCCTTAGGACTCCGCTAAGGCGAGCTGTAGCGGGCATAAGTGGAGAAGGCCGAGTGGAACAGCGCCACCCGCGGCGCACAGGAGGCCCGTCAATCTGAGACACAGCCTGGCTGACATGCAGGCACCCAGTCTGAAGTGGCGTAGACACGCCCTGACATCCTGTAATCTCCTCGGAGTGAGCGTCGCTCCCATTGAGCGTGAGTTCAGCCTCACGCCTAAGAACTCGACCTCCTGGGAGGGAGAGAGCATGCACTTGTGTAGGTTCACTAAGAATCCCAGATCATGCAGGTGACGCAGCACAGCGTGAATCTGTGATGTCAGGAGATGATAGATAGATAGATAGATACTTTATTGATCCCCAAGGGGAAATTCAAGATGATTGGAACCTGCCAGCAGCATCCAGTTGTCCAAGTAATTGAGAGTCTGACCTGTGCTCGTAGGGGGCGATCGCCACCCCCACGCACTTGGTGAAGCACCGAGGTGCTAGAAACAGACCGAAAGGGAGGGCTACGTACTTGTAAGCACTGCCCTTGAAGGCGAAGCGTAGGAAACGCCTGTGCCTGAAGACAATGCCTGTGTGGAAATAGGCGTCCTGAAGGTCTATGGTGACCATGTAATCCCCCTGGCAGACTGATTCCGCCACCATACGCCCTGTGAGCATGCGAAAGGTGAGAGGCTTGAGCGAAGCATTGAGTGAGATCTAGAATAGGGCGAAAAGCCGACGCTTTGGGCACGAGGAAGTACGTACTGTAATGACCTGCGCGCACGAGAGTCGGATCTACGCGCTGCATAACGCCCTTCCTCAACAGATCGCAAAGCTCTTGTCTGAGAGCAGGGGCCCTGGCTGAGGGCACCACTGACTCCATGACACCTCTGAAGGGGGGGGTGGCCACCTGAATTGCAGTTGATAGCCTTTCAACACTGCTGAAAGAACCCAACGTGACATTGTGCACCTTGACCCTCTCTGCCTGAGCAGAGAAGCACGATGAGGAGGCAGCAAAGACCAACGAAGTGCTATGCTGCTCCCCTGAGGCACTAAGGGAGCCGAGGATGGTGATTGAGAGCCCACACGTGGATGGCGAGCCGGTGGTAGCGGTGGCCCGTAAGGCAGCCGACCTGGAACGCGCGTCAGCGACACATTCACCAACTGAGGAGAGACCCTGCTCTTCTGTACGTGCGTTAGCAGAAGCGTCCGACTGGGTGGACTGTTCTGCTTGCACCTTGGCGATGAAACAACTAACCTAGGCCGTCTCAGACGCGGCGCTCGTCCATTGCCCGGGGGCGAATGGGCTGGGTGATGCGCGAGCCTGCGATAAAACGAGACGTACAGCGGCGAGAGGCTGAAGAGTGCCCTCTGATTGCGACCGTCTCCAACGTGGTGCTCGTCCATTGCCTGGGGGCGAATGGGTTGAGCGACGCGTCAGACCACAAGAAGCGTGTGTGCGGAGTGCTGATGAAGAAGGAAACTCAGCGCTCCAAGATCAGAGAGGCTCGCCGAAGCGGGGGAAGTGTTATGAGCTGAGGGCTGCAGAACGAAAACCCGTGCCTTTTAAGCACTCAAGCGGACAACGGGCAGGAGCCGCGCGACATAGCCTGCCGCACGCCCGCGATCGCTTCAGGATCGCTGCTGACATCTGCGTCACTCCTGGCTCGACGGGCGCGTGGCTGAAAGCGCACGTCCACACAAGCGTGAGCGTTGCCAAGGCTGCACGCATGTGCGGCGCAGTAGGCGTGACAGACGAGGACGCCTACCTCCTGCTACAGCGCCCCCAACGCGGGGGAGGCGCAGAAGGCCAACGGCACTGCTTCCTCCATGCTGAGGCAAGCGCAGGCCTAGCCTGCTAGCTGCCTGAGTGGCAGAGAGCTAGCTCGCTAGCAAGCTGAACGGCAAGAGTCTTCTGGGTGGGCGGCGGCGAGTCAATGGCGGCTAGCCTCCTTGTCTGCGCCGAGAGGAAGGAGGAGACCTCCTCTTCATCGACGGCTTCGATGACGGGGCCATCTGCCTCAACAGAGTGGGAGATTCAGCCGCACTGGCAAGGAGGCCCTGAACGAGCTAGCTGAAAGGCTAGAGGGTTGAGCCGTGGCTAGCTGGCTAGTGACTAGCAGCTAGGTAGCTGGCTGTCGGCCGTGTTGTCGTCGAGAGGAAGGAGGTAACCCCATCTTCGTCGACGGCTTCGATGGTGGGGTCATCCGCCTCTTCAGCGTGTTGCGGAGAACCAGCCGCACGGGCAAGGAGGCCCGGATGGGGCTAGCTGAAGAGCTAGCGAGCTGGGCCGTGGCCAGCTGGCTAGTAGGCGGCTGACTAGCAGCTAGGGAGCTAGCTGCAGGCCGCGTTGCTGCCGAAGATTGTCCGGGCGACTGAAGCGAAGATGCCGGGGAACGCTCTGAGAAATGGCGGGGAGGGAGAATGCCAGCGTCAGCGGGGGAAAAAAACGCCCCTGGACCGCTGGTCGATCACACGAAGAAGGCTGCCCTGTTCAAGAAAGCCACTGGAGACAGCCGATCATAGCGGAGCTCGGCTGAGTGAACCAGTGGCGTGTTCCATCCTAAGGCAGAAGCAGACAGCATGGCGGTCAGCAGCCGCCATTAGCGGTTTCCAGTCGAGACATCTAAGCGTTGCCATCCTACGACTCTTGGTACCAGGTAAGGACGTGAGTGACTTGAGCAAGATGGATTCCGGAACGTCCTGAAAAAACTGTTGTGGTGGGCTTTCAAAAAAGCCGTTGATTTTTAAGAATATTTGTGAAGCAACGGAGTGACTCAGAACACACGCAGTAGGCGAGGTGAAAAAGGCAAAGAGGACCTGAAGCGTAAGCGCAGTCAATATATAGACTTCTGACGTCACACAGAGCTGTCTAAGTAGTTGCCTGCGCGCGTCAGAGCGCTTACTGCCCTTTTTTCAAAGGGTTGGTTAAAGTTGACTTCAGAAAAAGTAGGAGATGATAGGCATCATCCATTCGTACGTTTCGGCTTCGAAACAATAGAGAACCGTTCTCTGACGCAGAAATTGTGAAGCAGTGTATGAATGAAGTAGGCCTAGCAATTGCTAAGGAACTCAAAAAGATCATCATTAAAAACACATCCCTCTCTGATTCCACTGCAGCAAGACAAACTGAATTCCTCTAATTTATTGGACCCAATGAAATCTGCTGTTAAAAAGGCTAAATGCATTTCATTGCCTTTGGATGAATCTACAGACAACACTGAAAGCCTATACTAACTTTTCACACTGACAATACATTGTGCATAGTTGAAATGTTCCTTTTGGGGTTACTGCATTTTTTGTTCGGTTCAAAATATTTTAACCATCACTGTTCCGGACCCTGGAAAGACTGGAAATTTTATGAGTGGACCTTTCAAGTTTCTAGTTGACCCCTGGTTTATACCATCAGACTACTCTATGATAGTAACTATTTACTTTAGTAACTGCATTCTTTGCCTGTTCTCACAACTTATTGCTGGTTCCTTCCGTTTAGTTGAAACAGAGCACAGTTCACCAATGATGACAGCTGGTCCTGAGATTAATGTGTTTTCACAAACACACACACAGCTTCAGAGTGGATAATCTGTGTCAGGACAAGCCAATTAGAGTCCTCGTGAATTACATAGATAAACTCTGCTATCTTCTCTGATAACACAGTTTTTTTTTTTTTGAGGGGGCATAGTAATTAAAAGATTAATGGCACGACTGATACACTTTCACAGTTAGTGGTGTCTCAAAGCTTAGGTGTCACTTTAGTTTTAACTGCAGTTTGCTGGGAGAAAAGATCTCACACAAAAGCTGCATGTCTCATTTGCAATTTTAAAATTGTCCTTTGTGTTTCGGTGTTGTTTCTCGTTCAGGCATGGGCCCTATTTAGGAAAGTGATGTGAGAGTGACGCATTTCTGACAAGACAGCTATTAGATAACCTGGACAGCCAATGATTACCCATGGAATGTGATGTAACAAGATCAGGGAATGGTGGCTCCACTCTCTCTCAACCTCTCCAGTCAGTCCATGCTGCTTAGCAAAACACTGCCGAGTGGAAACACTCACATGGTAATGTTAGCCTCCATCTGCCAGCTGTGTTAATGGGCCAATTGGAGTGCTAATGTGGCATGATACTGTGGATGAGATGGCATCATACATCTGTGAAGTTGCTCTAATTCCCAGTGAGTTGAGATGGCAGTGAAAATCGTATGAAATCACACTGCGCTAGCCTGACCCTGATGCTTGCCCACTCAAAGAAAGGAGAGCTGTTTGATGCTGAAGTTGGAATGTCATCAATTAATATTTTTTTCTCTTTGGCATCGTTTCTTTTAAACCAACACTGCAGCGCTCGCTTGCCTATTCCCTTTCTGTTCGCAAGTCCGTGACCTTGGAGCTTCCCTCTTTCCGTGCAGGGTATTCCTAAAGATGAATGAGTGAACCTACAATTTATGAGCCTGTGTCCAGCTGACTAACTAGACAGAATCACAATCACACGTTACAACCACAACTGTGAGACTAGGTGGTAATCTGGTTAGCGATAACTAAAATAGAAGTGTGGGTGAGAGAGACTGAACATTTGTCTAGAGTGCAGTAGTGAGTGTTGTGTATGTGTGTGACATTGTGTGAAAACAACACTGTGGCAAGAACAATTACTCGTCTTGTGAGGACATCCATGTTCCCTGGGTCCTACATTCCACAGTATAGCGAATTCACTTAACTTAGTAGTTTTTGTTGTACAGTTCATCAAAACAAATGATTTGTTTAGTTCTTTCATTCATTCGCTCGAATTATGTGTCCTGCCGATGACTCAAAGAATGGTTGGGGAATAACCAAAAAGACTTTTACAGCAAAAATTGCTGCAAAATTTAAATTACACAATGAAGAAAGAGATGAATATACACCATCCACCCACACACCATTAACTACAACAACAACAACAGAAAACACCCTCTGAATTCAGAGTGGTGTGCAATTGGTGGCCATTTTTATAGAACAGAGTGGGGAATATGTGCAGGGCACATGTCCTCATGTGCAGCAGCAAAACATTAGTGACCCCACCAGAACACTGCAGAGCACTCCAATGGGATGGGTAATTGCAATGCCACGTCTGGCTTTGACATATAAATGGAGACTAAATCCAGATGATTTAGACCCTCAGACCTTGCAGCGAGGGCTGACACTGCATTAGCCTACACCCGGCTTTTCCTCCATTCAGTGCAAAGCTGGAGAAGGAGCGAAACCCACATGTGTCAATGGAGATGAATGTATCATACGGCTTTCTCCGCTTTAGGCGGCCCTGTTTGGGCACGGGCCTGACACTTGGGCAGTGTTATTTTTTTCCAACAAGAGTGTGGTAGAGTGAGGTGGCAGACAAAGGGGGGCGTGTGGGGGTGGTGGAGACATCGGGCCCTAAACAAAGTTTGGTGGCTGTGGTTGAGCTGCTGTTGCCATAATGGGTTTAAATTCTGAATGAGTGGAATATGATGTATGGGCATCTGCTTTTAAAATGAGTTTACGCCGGAACGAGGAGTTGATTTCTCCTGGCATGAATAATCCCCCCTGTCGGAGAAGCTGCACGGTGAGGTGTGTGTGTGTGTGTGTGTGTGTGTGTGTGTGTTTGCAGTGATGGAGTGTTGCTTTGAAATGTCTTTTTCCTAGAGGTGAAAAACATAACTAAAGGGCAATAGGTGAGCCAATCCACCACGATTGATGTTTTACTTTTGTTATTTTTTTCATATACCTCTGTTGCTGGCATTGCAAGGCTAACAAATAAAAAAATACATGTTGAAGATCAGTATCATGGTTGACCCTTTTAAATGCATTTCCTTCAAAAGGCTCAATTGTATTGTTCCAGAAAGATGATGAAGGAGAAGGATAAAGAAGGACAGATGAGGGCAAGGGAATGTAATGATTGTATGTGTGTGTGTGTGTGTGTGTTTCAGGGATGGGGGCAAGAAGACAGGCAGTGTGGAATGAAAGGTGAGATTTCACACTGAAATCCCCAAAGCCATTCTTATGGGACCTTAGGTGTTTTAATTAAACCTGTTCCTATGAAACTGGAAAGCAGGGAAAGGTGATATCATTGAAATTCTCTACACACTCATTTGTCCAAAAAATATCACATTACTTGATGCCTTGCTTGAAAAGCAATTGACGGTTTCTATATTTCTCATTTTAATTGTGCATTGCATTTCCATATTTCAGAGTATTTAATATATTGTGATGAAAGGATTCCCAATACGCCTGTCGGAGCACAGAGAAAAATAAAATGAGCTCCCCCTCTGAGTGTGAAGATCAATAGATTTACTTAGTTTAATATTGCAAACGTATGAGTCGGCTCCACTAGTTCAGTGGAGGTGGCGGTCAGCAATTATTGTTAACACATGACTTGGTCTGTAGTGTGAAGTGACATCTGCACGGCACTCTGCTGACTCTCAGTCTGGACCATCACGCAAGCCCCCAACCAACCCCCCCAACCCACACACACACACACCACCCCACCCCACCCCCGCTTCTAAAGAACCCTCGACCGACCCTCTTGATGGCACACACTAAAGAGTTTTGTCTTTCGGGCAGGAGAACATAATGGAAGGCATTCTTCAACTACACACAAAGTGAGGGACAAGACCAAAAGAGAGCTTGAGAGTGAGATATGAGGACAGACTATTAGACAGACAGCTAAAGCAAGAGTAAGATAACTACACCAGAGAGAGAGAGAGAGAGAAAGAGAGGATGTACTGTAGCTAGAGATTGAGAGGGAGATACGGGGACAGATTGACAGAGAGAGATGGCATCTGCTGTCAATAGTGCTCCACTGTGCTTCAGTCAGGGTAAGGATTGGAGAAGAGGGCTGAGCCTGATGCCAACCTACTGACCTGGGTGAGAGCTGCACATCTCTCAAATTCCCTGTGTTTTTCAAAGGGTAATCCATCTTCATAGGGGGAAATAGAAGGGGGTGGGGTGGGCCAAGACAATTTCATTTGGAGATTGTTTCAACATTGTTTTAATGTATTTGAAGCATTAAGGGCAAATCTTCCCCTAAGCCATAGCCACACAGCCGAGAGACCATTTCTTGGTTTTTAAAAAAATTACATTAAAAGCCTTGTTATCTGCCATCCAAGATGATTATATTATATGGAATGGGTCTGATGAATCACCCACTTACATTATTTAAAAGTTCCCATTCCTGATTCATGTATCAGATACTTGTGATTCTCAGAGAAAAAATAAAATAAAATTTACCAATGGAAAACTAAACTGTATTGTTCATTTTTCTAAAAGCACCAAAAAAAAAAAAATCAATATTTTTTACAATTACTAAATCTTAATATTTAATGAAGAAGATGATAGATAATGTGACGATCTAGCATCAATGGCATTTAGAAACTGGGGTGACCTAAAGGACACGCCCTGAAGACATGTTTGCAAAATGGCTGACTGTGCAGTGTCCAATATGTAGTGGAGGTGCCCCTGCATTGGTTAATCATGGCTGATTAAAGTGACATTTTGTCACCTGGGTTGTCTGCCCACATCAGGGAGCGGGATTAGAGATGTGAGATTTCCTGTCTGTCTGAGGTGGAAAGACTGAAACCTGTTCAAAGCCAAACCCCCCACTGACCCCCACTATCTCATGCTAACTACCCCCCGCAGATCACACCAACCACCACCTGACCTTGGGAGCTATTCGGCTAAAAGTTGACGGGATGAAAATTCTCTGATGGTCGTAATGAAAAGTAGTTCCTCCCTGTGAGCCTGGGCCTGGGCATCATCATCCCCCTCCTCCCCCCATACACACTCAAACACACACACACACACACACACACACACACGCATCAGCAAGTCATTTCCGCAAAGTGCTATTCCTTTGAGCTCCACGCCAGCATGTCCCCTGGCCTCCCCAATGAGAAAACAAATACATCAGTCGATCTGGCCCTTTGGGGGCCTGAACACACACACACATGCACGCACACACTCATAAACACTTTTCATAAGGGGCCTGGCCTGGTGTGGTGACCAGGCAATCTGCTCTTCAGCCCTAATAAAATCACTAGAGACCAGTCCAACCCTCTCTTGTGTATCTGGCCTCTGATGTCTGGATCAAAACAAAACAATCACACATTAGCTTGGGAAAGACAAAGCAAGATACAATGAAAGAGTGAAAACAATGACAAACTAGGGAGAAAGAGACAAAGAGAGAGAGGGAGAGCGGGGGGTAGTGGGGTAGAGAAAAATAGTCTTATTGAATTTTCCCCATAAATACATTACAGTGAATTTTGTCTCTAAACATATCAGAGCACACCACATAAATGTAAGTAGGATGAATTGATTCATTTTTCATTGCACAAGAAAATGGGTGAGGGGACAAAATCATTCGTAATCCGTTTGAAATAACGCTGTTATCTGAACAAACATTTCGGTTTGTCTGGTGGGATCCCTCAGTGCATTGATGGCATGGCGTTTGCCTGCCCGACAGCCACTGGGAATAAAATCTCCCCGTTAATAACTCTCCACTTGTCTAACACATGAGCACCATTGGGTCTTAATGAGGCCAATCACAGCAGTGTCAGACATGGGCTAATCTAAAGCACTCGTCATAGGGCCAGAACATTCATACTGATGTCTCATTATGAGCACTGGGGTGGGTCACACACACACACACACACACACACTACTTTTCTACTTTTGCTTGATTCTTTTCTTAGGTTTCCTGACTAAAGCACAACTCAATGTATTAGAAGGGGGCACTTACACATTACAGGTCACTGGCTCTGTGTAAAGACCAGGTGATGTTGGGGTAAGGTGGGGTGGAGTGAGTGGGGAGTTAGAGGGGGCAAATGTAGGTGACACATCACACTCTCGTTTCTTTCTTTCTTCATCATTTCTTTCTCTTCTCTTCCTTTCCCTCCCTCTCTCTTCTCACGGAGGGGATTTGGGTACTTTCATCTGGCATCTATCTCGCTGACCTCTACCGTCTGACTCAGTGCCCTCCACAGTCCACTGCATCAGGAGATTGTTACGAGCCAAACTAATCAAATATGGATGATATCAAAGTGAAGTCATCTGCGGCCAGCACGAATCAAGCGGAAGACTCCGGTCCTCGTCAGGCGAGAGTATTATCCCGCGGACAGAAACACATATGCTGAGCTCACAAAACGTTTGGCGGGCGGACAGTGCATCATCGTTTCATTTCTAAAGGCTGCTAAACAATTTTGGCAGATATTAACGTTAAATTTAAGTTTAAAGGGCACGAATGGCCAAAACGGTCACTTGGGAGTCTGTGGGAAGTCTTGGAGCAGTTAGAAACACAATCATGCCATGTCGCAAAACAGTCGCTATAAGTGATTTTCTTTCTATGCTCTCAACAGTTTCAATATCAACTTACCACTGAGCATCCTCTGAAAAGGTATACTGTGTAATCTTATACCTTAACTTACCTACACACCTGTATAGAAAGCGGTGTGGATTTCTATTCCTTCCTGATATCGTCTACTGTACCCAACAAACCCATCTGTTAATCATTGTTTAGTTTTCATTTTAAGAATTACAAACACTTCAATGCTATGGAACTATTTGGATACCATTTGTCAAGGACACTGCCTTGTTCATAGATAGAAAGAAGTTTTGTAATGAGTTGAATTTGTATACATCAAGGTGCATGGGGAGCAGTCAGTTCCTGGCATGACATGACAAGCCATGATGTCTTCTTTAAGATTGCTTTTAGCCGCTAGACATTGCTTCTATGTTATAGAGAGTAACACATAATGGGTTTGCTGGAATGAGGATGGGGGGGGATTTATTAAACCTCTCTGTGTTGTGGTCGCATTCCAACCCTCCTGTGTGAGCGAAGAGACTTGGAGAAAAAGATAGAGGCAGAGAGGGAGAGAAAGAGAGTGAACGACACAGACCTTGGCTGCTCATCGCCACAACTGTCAGATAGAGAAGCGCCCCATTTTGTCATTCTTGCATTGCCATGCTACACCTCTTTGAATTCTCATTTTCTTGCACTTGGAGTTTCCGGGCCAAAAAAATTTAGAAGGCAGCATACCGCCATTACACCCATACATGCCTTCCTCCTGCTCTTTCTCATTAGTTTAATGTGTAATTGCAGGCGTCTCTTTTTAGCCATCATTTCACTGACTGATCAATGACCCTTAAAATCTTTGAATGGTGAGTGTTCGCCGTAGACAAATAAGCTTAGAATACTTTTGGGAGGGCAAAAAGGGCTAAGAAATACTGAAGTCAAGATGTAATGGGGAATGTGAACATGTTATCGGAGCAGTGGTTTGCGAACATGGATGATGGAATTCCTTAATAGATGGCTCTGGGCCCAGGTTTTATAGGGACCAGTCAAAATCTTTTGCCTGGCCTGGCCTCGCATGATATTTCCCTCTCGAATTAATGAGACGCTCTTGGCCAGGAGACGTGTGCTGAGACCAGCGGCGAGGCAGAGTGTGGCCCTGGGGTTCATCTCCGCAGGCCGCTCATTGCATCTCATTTAGCCCACAGCCAAAGCACTCCTCTCCCACTTTTATTAGATCAAGCAACTGTGCACTGCACAGATCTTGCACATACAGTATAAACACATAGTCCCTTTCATAGATTCTGCACACACAGAGAGACCATACATACATACTGTACATAAATACATACAGTACATTACGTAAATACATATATAAACACAAAACTTTCTCTCTCTTCCTCACTCACTCATATGCAATAACAGACCGCAAAGCTGGATAGCACACCATTTTTGCATGCAGAACTATGTTCTTTCCTTCACAATTTTACTAAGCAGATATTAAAGGTCTCATTCCATTGTATTTTCATTAATTTTGTGGTGGTCTCTTGTCTAAAATAATTTCATGAGAGTTGGTTTCGACAAAGATATATAGTGGTTGTCTTGTTTCAAGCTATTTTAGTTAGGTGAAAACGAGGGCAGGGATAGCCAGAGAGGATTCTTTTGAATGAATGATTGAATGTCCTTTATTGTCATTGTCACAGGTACAATGAAATTGACAGATGTCTCTGGTCAGTGCACTATAGGGAATATTCTTATGAATATTAATGATATGCAAATGTCATTATATAGTGGGTCTGTCTGCAGCCAGCCTAATGTTTTCTTAAGGGCGGGCTAACAGCGTAGCTAATGTTTAATGTGACGTAGGCTTGTACGGCTTTCCCGATTCGCTCGTTTTTCCCGGCTGTTTTCTATCACAGGGAAATACAGACTACTGGGGTAGGACAGCATTTTAAAGTTGAGCGTACGAGTGCAACTTGGGCTGACCTATGGTAATGTAAAAAAAATCAAGTATTAAACGGTTTATTGTGGAAGGAGACCTTTAAGGAGAACAGTAGAAGGTGGAAAAACACTTTGGCCATCATCACTCCTTGCAGTAATAGCATCAATGAATTCATGATGTGACGGCGCTGACAGCAAAGAAAATACGGCTAACTACTTGAGTAAACGTACAGTGACTAGGAAAGACATGTGTTTGGTCGGATCTACCTTCATTCTTTTTTGGATTCTAAGCAAAGCAAAATGCTACTTAAGAAATGTAGCTTGCCAGAGTGAATGAGTGCATGCCCTGAGTAGAAAGAGGTATGTATCAACTCATCAATTAAGAGAAAAGCATTGTTTAATGGAAAAACAATGGTGTGTTCTATTAATGACGCAGGATGGTATAGATAAGGATGTAAGCATGATAGTATACATAGAATCAGTGAAATGTTAAATACATAAAAACAAATTGCCTTAGCTCTTGGAAAAGTTTGAAATTTGTGTTTGTGTTGTCCTTCACATGGGTCACTCTTCTCTCATGATTACTCTAACAAATTAACTACATTGATTTGGTGGCCTGTCTCATGAATCATGCAGATTAACATACAGGGTTCCCACGGGTCCTTGAAATCCTTGAAAGTTTGTGATTTTGAAAAAATAAGTTCAAGGCCCTGGAAAGTTTTTGAATATTTTTGGTGGTCTGGCAGTCTCGCATCAATTTTGCATTTGTCAGTTCAGGGTCAGTTAGGGTAGGCCCCCAGTTCCCTATAGTGAAGCACAACCTAAAGAGCAAAATAATATAGCTTGTGTTCAGTAACCTGGGCTGAGCAATGGGCAAAGTTTGTTGGGCTCACACAAATGTGTGTACCTGGCTAAGATAAACAGATCTTTGACTATTTGGGTGCTCTGAAGCAGTCTCGCTAATTAAGCCTACCTCTTTTAAGTAAGCTATAACTTATTTAAATTCACTTGAATGCAGGAAAGAACATTTTAGGACATTTTAAAATTTTCTGGGGGAGGGCAGATCACAGACCCCCACCATGCAAATATTCTGTGAAATTATAAAGAACTAATTAAATGACAAAGCAAACTTAAAACTACCAAAGGGAATCAGGTAGCCAAAAATAATGATAATAATAGTTCAAATAAATCATCACAAATGTTGGAAAAGCCTACTCATTCCAGCCAACTGACTGAAGTTGGCAACCCGCTCATGTATTGGCGATATATATGTAACCTAAAAATACTATTCAAATTGTTCATTGATAACACATTCAGTTGTAGCAGTAGGTAATGCCGCCCTGTGTGGTCCTTGAATTTGAGAAAATTGGTCCTGGAAAGTCCTTGAAAGGTCCTTGAATTTGATGTTAACCAAGGTGTGGGAACCCTGAACATAGTAATTTTCAAACTAAGTATGCTACATACAACCTAAAACGTGAGTTCACAAGCAGCATGACCATGGTGGCCAGCAAAGACATTTTGGTAAATGTTCATAAAAGGCTGTAATGCATTCATACTGGCATTATTACACTATTACTAACAAAAATAAATACAGGCACAATTATTGAAAATATGTTTGTCATGCTGCCCTGGAGAAACTTTTCTTTGTAATACTTCAAACAGCTTAGTAAAATCATACAGTATTAAAAAATGATACTGATTAATGAGTCATCATGAAAATGTGTATTGAAATGTATAATTATTATATAGTTTAGTTAATATAATATATATTAATTTTAGCCCTGTATGAATGTTCATATAATGCCTTATGTCTTAATGCCTGGGTTCATAAAAAGTCTTAGCTACATTTTACATTTACTAGTATAAGATTTTCTGTATTAAAATCATTCATTTACAACCCTGGCTTACGTAGCCCCTATATGTCCACACAACTCATGTTAACATGCACTTTGGTGGCTGGATCATGATGGGAGAGCAGAGGACCAGTACAGCACAGAACCTTGTATATTTCTGATCACAAAGAACATATTTGGCATCAGTGAGAAGGGCATTTAAGCCTTATCCAGCCATGCTATGCATAGAAATGCAGGGCACACGGTCCACTGGATGAAAGTCTTTTTCTGCAAACACTTTCATGTGAGATGTTTTTTTTATGTAGCATGTGCACATAAAACCTGTCTGAGGTTATCTAAAAGTCTTACATCCCTTTCATGTGTTCATCACATGCTGCTTTACAAGAACACACACATGCACATATACCACACATGCACTATAGCCATTGTTTATGAGAAGCTCCTTTGGTTTTTCATTATTTTAATATATTGTAAGACATCATAATCAGGTTATAACTTTCAACAGTATTATTGTTAATAAATTGCATTATTTTGTTTGAATTGTACATGGTGTGTTTGGACAAAAATGTTAAAGCTATTTTAATGTGAGAGACAAATGGAGCCTGCTTCATCATTAATATCACATAACATGATAAGCATGATTTTTTTTTTAAATAGTGAGATGACTTTAAGACAGCTATCATTGACCCTGCTTGTCTGATTCCTACCTCTCTTTCTCTTGTCATCATCATGTGACCTTTTGTCTTCAAAGATTATTCCAATGTTGTGTTGCACATTAGAATTCCTTATGCATATCTGCAATGCAATGTCTTCTCCCCACCTTGGCACTGGCTATGTGTATATGTCACGCAGGGCTGCACTGTGAACCTTTGATCCGATGATTGATGGAACGTGATGAACCACACCCTGGGGATAAGGAGATGAAGTCTGCTAGAGCACTCCTCATGAACAGACACACGCACACACAAGAGAGAGAAAAAGAGATAGACAGAGAGAGAAAGAGAGAGAGTGCAAGACCCTAGTGAACTCTATGTTTTTCTCCTTCTTTTTGATGTGGGTAATCAACCAGAATGTTGATATGCTTTAGAGAACAGCATCTGAAGGAGTTGTTTGAAGTATGGGTTTGTAATCAATACTTTAGCCAGTGTGTTTTGTGCAAATAGAACTGTACGAGTATGTAAATAGTTTACCTTTAAAACAATGCCTGTTCTGTAAACATATATTTCAGTAAATAAAGTTATCAACAGCAATGGTAGAATGTTGACTGGCAGGTCCTTCTGCAGGGCTGCCAACTCACACGCATTAAGTGTGAGACACACGCTTTTGACTGTCTTCACACACGCACACGCCATACTTCCGATGTCACACCCCGAAAATTCATTTTATCTATCTGATCTATGCATCAGCTGAAACACTTTCTGCGACTTATCGCGAACGCCGAACAGGCAGAGGTGTTTCTTATAGCGTGCTCCCCTGACGTAGATGCCGCCCGTTCCTTGGAAAAATCTCACTCCAAGGTTTTTTTAAAAGTTGAGAAGTTTTTTAGTCATAAACATAAATAGAGAGCGAAACAGAGAGAGTTTACAGGTAAATGTCGAAGGAGACACACCGAAGCCACTCCACAGCAGTTCTTAGGTGGGCCAGGATGGAGGAACTCCATCGTCCATTATTTAAGCAACATTCTCTGCCATGTGCCTGCAACAGCACATCTCCATTTAAGGGCCATGCACATGTACTCATTAAAATACACACTCTGGTTGCTTCAGGCTTGGCCTCTTGTGCTGGATGCCTCTAAGTAGTTGAAATACATTTTATGTTTGGCTTCTGCAGCCTGCAAGCACATTCCACAACAAACCTCGGATTATGAGTGAGTACACAGGGCAATGGAGGGGTCAGACAGACAACTTTCTCAGGAGTGAATGTGTTCAATGGAATATTTACTGGTAGAAATATCAGCCAAACACACATGCATGTACAGTAGAAGTGATTTCCGGGGAATAGGACAGAAGATATAAACACAGTTCAAAGGAATATCTGCTTTGAGACAATGCATGATTTAAGTAAATAGAAATTCCATGAGGCAGGGTTGGAGGCAGTGTTGTATGTGGCATGAGCTCAATTTAATAGCACATAGCCTACCGTAGGCAGCAACTCCCATAGGTAATCAAAGCTAAAGCCTTGAGACATAGCAAACAATGTCATAGAGGAGCATAATGTGAGGTGGTTTAAGACACTGTGCAATATTTGAAATGTATTTATCTTCATTTGCCTGCTTCATAGTCTCTAGTGGTTACATGACTCATTGCACAGGCAAATCTCTCTTGGTGAAATTACTGAACCTGCCATTAAAATTTACTAAAGATGGCTTGCCAAAGGATCAAAATGTGAATAAGTCAAGTAAATTGTGTAACAAAACAAATCTGTGACTCTAGGGTGAGCTTTGGAGTTACCAACATTGCGTAGGATACCTATAATACGGTATTTCAGTTCAAAAGATGTTTGAATTTTGCTCTCTGGTGCATATTATTTTGTTTACATTTCTACATGCATATTGATGGGAAAAACCCTTTGTCATAAACAAGAGTTATTACAGAGTGTCATATTTTGTAATACACGATCCCAAAATAACAACCTCTGAGATTAAATTCTGAGATTAAATTGTGGGGGCTAAATGCTAGAGAACTGTGGATTACCTGAGCTCATTAGAAGGGATCCTACAAATACATAGTATGTGAGCATCAAGGTAGGCAATTCACATAAAACCAGCTCTGACAATGTTACCATACCTGCAATGTGTGGCAGCCAGATGAAGAAAAGGGGTGAGCCCTAGAGAAGTTCTGACCTTTTGAATAGCCTTTGTGCTCACCCTAAAGTCCAAAGGAGGAATAGTGACACATGGCAGCTCCATTCTGACATGCCTGTTGCCTGCTCCGGAAATGTAACAAGTTTATGATTTCCACTCAACAAAGCTCTCTGGCAGTAATTAATTTTTCTTTGTTTTAGACTCTCCTGTCCACAACATTTTAGAAAGTAAACTTGAAGATAATGTGTTGGTAACTTGTTAGTAAAGTTTAAAGAAATGGCAATAGCTAATTGCATGTGTTATCCAAGACTTTCTCATGAATGTCTACAATAATAGAGTATAACTACTTACGCCTTTGCATTTACACATAGGTGTAACTTATAGGCAAGCTGTTTGCAGTTTTTTTTTTTTCTTTTAAAGAGCCCATAGAATGCAAAACCATATTTACCTTGTTATTGTTGAATTTAGGTAGCTTGCAAACCATATTAACAACTAACTAAACACAACAACAAAATTGAGAAACACAAAAATAAATGAAGAATCACAAAAACAAAATTGAGAAACACAAAAACAAATGAAGAATCACAAAAACAAAATTGAGAAACACTATTACGTTAAGAAACCGGAAAGGGTAGGTACCAGTCAGCAACAGGAGACATCGCTGATTGGACCTGTGGCTTAGGACTTCAGAGATTCCAACGAGGGCATAGTAACGAGTCCATAGCAACAGGTATTTTTAGCGACTTTATGAGCAGTTAGCTGGTGTACATTTATCTGACAATAAACAGTTAATGTTGCTGTGAAGCTAGACAGTTTCTGAATTTGTTTTTGTGATTCTTCATTTGTTTTTGTGTTTCTCAATTTTGTTTTTGTGATTCTTCATTTATTTTTGTGTTTCTCAATTTCTTGTTTAGTAATTTGTTAATGTGGTTTGCACTTCAGGGTCACCATACTTAAGGTATCCAACGGACCATACCAAAACTCCCAACACCATCTTCCACCTCCTTCTATATGTAAATTTCAGGCTAGAATTTCCCAGGCTGAAAAAAAAAAACATTTTTTTTTCTGAAACTAGTGCTCGGTGTACGTAGACAGCGCAAAGCTACACCTCCTCCATTACATTGTCCAATCCAAAGAGCTCTAGCTCTAGAATCTTTGGTCCAATCAAAATTGTTTTGAACAGTCTCTTGTCCAGCCCCCTGTTGCTTCAGCGGTAGGCTATTAACGATCTGTAGTCTATGTAATAGCTAGCTAACATTGAGAATGGCTAACGACTCTAAGAAAAATAAGTGCATGTTGAATTCCAGGATGTACTGGGCTGGGGGTTGTCCAGAATTTGCACTGCCTTCCTCAAGAACCTTGCATTCAACGGGAGTAGTTGATTTTTATCTACAACCACGAGATTTGGTTGTTGGCTCTGGTCATTTCACCCCAGATTGTTTCGCCAACCTCGGGCTGTAAGCTTTTCACGAATACTACACCTGACACCAGGATCTATTCCAACTATTCTCCAACCACAACCGATTCTGCCGGTAGGCAACCACGCTAGAATTCAGTGTTGGTCACCATAACCATAGAATTATAGACTTGTATACTTATTTCTATGGCCTTAACAGTTTGCCTACTTGATGCAACTTGGATATCCAGGTTATTGCAAAGCAAAAAAAAAGTCGCGGTCACTAAAGTGTTGGTAGGCTAGCAAGCATAACAACAGATACTAATGTCGCATTTCCACTACGGCCCCCGGGCCGCCCCCAGGCTTTACCCCGGTCTTAACACCTGTGCTTAGCCTTAGTGTTGCATTTCCATTACCAGGTTTTAACACCGGGGTTTTAGGTGAACTTGGAATGTTTACTATACAAACGTAATAGCCTACGTTAATTTCCTGGTAAAGATGCATATCGCCATCTATCATAGCATATCATAACCTTAGACATTAGTGCTGAAACTAAAACGTAGCCTATGCCTACATAATATTAAATGGTAAATGGTTCTGCATAACGTTGTCATAAAGGCTGACATCCTATTGCATGTTTATTTAGCTCAGATAGTTAACCGATTTACTGCTGAGAAACATACCTCCTGCTTGCTTGTAGCGTAGGCGCAAACGTAGCACGATATAAAATAAAGCGGTAATGTTAAAAGGGGAGCGATAAAACTGTATACAGTGTACAGTATATAGCCTACAGTTGGGGTCAGACGTGGATTTGTTTTCTAGCAGTAGCGGTTACACTACCTTCACACTATCCTTGTTCATCCTGAGATTCCTTGATGAAGTTTGAAGTTGTTGAGCCAGCATCATTTATATTTGGGCCAGAGTTCTTGCAAGTGGCTGTTCACTTCTTTAGTCTGCGTGAAGTTCTTAAAATCAAATGTCATTATGCTACAAATTGAGTAGCTCTAATTTGACGTTAGGCTCCATCTGGGGCTACTACTACCGTTGCAGCATATTGTCCTGCTGCTTGCTTGAAGCGTAGGCGCAAACGTAGCGCGATAAAATAAAATGGTTATGTTAAAAGGGGAGCGATAAAACTGTAATCTGCATACAGTCTGTATAGCCTACAGTTGGGGTCAGACGTAGTTGAATTTGTTTTCTAGCGGTAACGTTAAAGTAACACGCCACCGTACTTCAGTATTGAAATATGTTCTTCCCCTAATTTAGACGAGTTGATACATACCTGTTTTGTCTATGGCGGAAGAACACTTGGGAGCCCTTTGCCGTTGGCGCAGTAACATCCTTGGGGGAGAACCTATACAGTCAATGGAGGAGAAGATTTATCAGGAGTGAGGATATTACTGCGCCGATGGTGAAGGGCTCCCAAGTGTTCTTCCGCCATACATAGTTCCCCTTGTTATTTGCTTAGAAAATCACTACATTTTATTTTGTGTCAC
>JAGFZM010002097.1:356852-368044 GCA_017657215.1 Limnothrissa miodon | reverse complement strand
GTAGCGCGATAAAATAAAATGGTTATGTTAAAAGGGGAGCGATAAAACTGTAATCTGCATACAGTCTGTATAGCCTACAGTTGGGGTCAGACGTAGTTGAATTTGTTTTCTAGCGGTAACGTTAAAGTAACACGCCACCGTACTTCAGTATTGAAATATGTTCTTCCCCTAATTTAGACGAGTTGATACATACCTGTTTTGTCTATGGCGGAAGAACACTTGGGAGCCCTTTGCCGTTGGCGCAGTAACATCCTTGGGGGAGAACATATACAGTCAATGGAGGAGAAGATTTATCAGGAGTGATATTACTGCGCCGATGGTGAAGGGCTCCCAAGTGTTCTTCCGCCATACATAGTTCCCCTTGTTATTTGCTTAGAAAATCACTACATTTTATTTTGTGTCACCACAACCATCTTAAATAAGACGTGGATTTGCGTTGTGGCTTCTAACTTCAAGGCTGTTTGGTGTACATTGAAAGAACTGGGTGAAGCTAAATGCTAAGAAAGTAGCATCGCGCACCAGAACAATTGCGTGCACGCACAGAGACAAAACAGGTATGTATCAACTCGTCTAAGTTAGGGGAAGAACATATTTCAATACTGAAGTACGGTGGCGTGTTGCTTTAAAGCAACACCAAAGAGTTTTTAAAACCTTAAAATAATTTTTTCAAAATCGTTTTGGTGGTCCATCAACTCATAACAGTATGAACGTTACCTTCTGCATCTGCTCTGGGGCCCTCTATCGGCTGTAATAGCACTAAACAAGTTCGCCCAGTCGGGTCCAGGTTCTGTAGTCCAAGTAAAAACTACAGTCGATTGGCTTTGCGGCCAGCCATAGGCGGGGAAAGCTCTGGTTGGAGTTGAGCCTACGTTGCTGCTGGACTTGTAAGTGATAATGGTATATCCGACAATATTTATCATTGATTGTTTTATCTAGCAATTAGCCTGTGATAGCTACAAACAGTGGATGAATTTTAAAGTGTTTGTGTTAGCTAAGGCGCTAACGTGGGTAATGCTAGGTACGTTTCCTATATAAGTTGTTTATAGCTTTAGCGCTTTTGAAAGCATGCCTTCATCCGTAAGTTGTGAACAGATTTATATGTGAGGCGGATATTTGATTGTGAAAGTCATGGATTTAGAAATGAAATGAAAATTGAGGACACATCCATGTTACGGTTGTAAGTGTAACGTTACCCAACACGGCAAGTAGCGTGAACACCAAGTAAGCCAACACATTCACAGCCACCGCAGCTGCCGGTGTCCAGCGACAGTCTGATGGGTTAGAAGCTATATCTATTTGGCTTTCAAAACTACAGTTTTGCAGTCTGTTTAGCAAATCTTCATTTTTTTTTTTCGTTGTGGTTTAGGGGGGATTATCACTCGAGACAATACAGGCAACTAAATACTAAAATGTTTGACGTGTTTTTTTTTTTTTGAACATCCTAGTGTAAACATATCTCTTGCTATTACGCTAGACCCTGACAACATGCACAGCAAGCAATGTCATATGTATATATATTTTTTTTCTGTTTCAAAAGTCTAAATAAATCATACTTTTACAACAACGTACATACCTTGTCTGTAGACATGATTTCTAAAGCCGATGCTGATAAACAAATTGCGGTGACTGTATATACGTAGGCAAAAGTCAGTGGCATGCTAAATTATTTACGACAGCAGTAATTCCGGTTTTAACCTGTAGATGGTGCGATTTCGAAACTCTTTAGTGTTGCTTTAAGAGTATCAGTGAAACTAGGGAGCCAATCTGCTTCAGCGAAAAATCTGCCAATAGGCCTCACAATGAACTAGCCAATCAGCGCCAGGGGGTGGGAAACTGGCCAAAGGGTGGGAAATACTAACATTTTTAATGAGTATACATTTCTGAGCATGGAATAGACAGCCTAGAAATGCTCCTGGGTCTTTTTCAGCCACACAAATTTGCATACACAATTATTGAGGCTCAAAGAACATTTTATGATGGTCAAAAAATGTGTTCTATGGGCTGCCCTCCCAAAGATATAATCATCGAATCTAGTTTGCTTTCTCCAGGTCTGCAGCTGTAAACAATGCAAGATGAGACAACAAAGAGTTAATCCATGTGAAAGGTCCTCATTTTAAGTTATCCTAGTCAACTGAAGTATTTTAATGGGCTATATTGCAACTTGCCCTCTGAGTTCATGACTTGTCCACTGAATTTGACTTGACGACCGTTGTCAAGGGGGTTGAAACGGGTCTATTGCAGCTCCTGCCCAGTAGCCTTCACTTCCCCTCAGCACTGCCGTCTGTATCTCAGCCCCCTGCTCTGGTCAAGCTTCTAGTGCTGAAAGGACTACTGGCAGGGCTGAAATGGCTGCCTCAGAGAATGTGGGAGTTTCTGGAGGCTTTTAGCGTGGGAGGTGAGCCTTCAACAGACCTGGTATATCATGTACTGTAGCACTGCTGAGGTTGCCTTCCTCAGAGGGGCAGAATGCTCGGCAGCAGGCATTAGAGCCACTGTCAGCGATGAAACAATGGGAAAACAGTAGAAGATGTGACCGACATCAATCAATATTTTTAAACACATTTGTTTTTTCCTCCCTAGAAAGAAAAAAGGCCAACATGGCACCTTGAACCTGAGTAGGCCTCAGCCACTCCTAGGTTGAGGAATTAAGATGCAGCAGATATCACCTTGACAAGTAAAGCCCACCCCACTTCCCTCCACCCCTCCCCTCCCCAACATACACAGGGAAGGTGAACTTGCCTATGCATAGTTCCATCAGCTTTGCATTCAGCAAGCTGAAACCTGAGCAAATCTACTGCTCTGGTTTAGATGCTTATCGCTTTTCACCATCTATTGAATTCTAATGGGATATTTAAATTTAAAGACCTTTGTCTTAAATCGGCCGCTGCGGAGTGATTAAGTCTGTCAGCGCGGGGGGCTCAGTCGGTGAGATGGCCGAACGCCCTGCAGCGCGACCAGACGCCGGGCGCTCTCACTCACCCTCCGCCCTTCTCTCTCTCTCCCAGACAGCGGGGCTCCATACTTAACACTGCGCCAGTGCACAAGCCTGCACATGCATTAGAATTGGCAGATCATTTCACCTGCCGACAGTGTCGCCGAAAATAAAATATATTCTCCCGGTGACATTTCCCCCCCCCCTTCCCACTTTTCTTTATTTTTGTTAAGCCCGAGCCTGGTCTCCTGGGGCACTGAGTGAGTTATATCTAATAAGTCCAGCCCTTGTATGGATGGCGCCACCTGAAGTAGAAGCAGTAGATTTTCTCTCTCATATTACGTTCACACACTTTTGTGTGCATGCACAAACAAACACACACAAACACAGAGGCACACATTATTGGCACACATTATTTTCCCTCAATCAGGCCTCAACATTGTTCCATTAGTGGTGTGTGAAGTCTGACGGCATTCAGGTGCAGAATATTTAGGAGCCCCCCTCCCTCGTTGGCCCTGCCTCTCCATGTGGAAAGCCTCTGGAGCAGTGATTACCCCCTCTTCAACGAGCCGTAGGATCCACGCGCTGATGTTTGCCGCCGCTTGTTTATGAAGCTGGTTTGAATTAGAATGAAGACGCAAATGAGTACTTGATGGGGGTAGGAGGGAGGGTACACACAGAACAGCACAGGAGAAGAGGAGAAACAAGTGAGGGTAACAGCTGCAATTCCAAGAAATTCTATCCAATATTTGCAGCATTAATGTATGCTGAAGTGCTGCCCCCATTCAAAACACATTGGTAGGAAGTGCTGTGGGTTTCTAAATGAGGAAATGATGTATCAAATATGATCTACTTAATTAAGCCATAAAAGCCATAGACAAGTATCCACTAATATCTGAGGCTTATATTATGTACTTTTAATCATATGTAGGTTTTTTTTTTTTTTTTTTTCATTTTCTGACCAAAACCTTTCTGGAATACATATTAATGCTGCCCTGACCTACAAGAGAGGTCAGTTTCACAACTCAGACGGGGTGGCATACACATATGGGCCACCATGAGATTATCAGATCAGAAAGATCTAGTGCACACACACAGACACACACACACAGAGAAAGGCTCAGAGCACCAATGTTCTTCATGGAATAAATAATGAATATCATATTTGGGGGGAAAATCCCAGGTAATGAAATGGGATGTGTTTTAATATCAGAGCCAGAAAAGCCATGATCCTCCCATTCTTCAGCTCAAGCCAGTTTTAATATCTATATGGCTTTATATTCAAATGTGCCATGCTTGACTGGCTGTGACTCCACTGAAAGGTTCAATCTCAATTAAACAAGGTTAAATCGAGATTTAATTCTCATGTTGCTCCAATAAAAACGGGCTTTAAATAAGGATCTACAGCACATTATCATACAACATTAAGGCACTGACAGCCATATAATGAACTGTGCACAAGTCAAGTAATACCATCTGGCTATAGGATGTCGGTGTGAAAGTTGGAGCGATAAGAAAAATCAGACTTGTGGTCCCAGCTGAGGATAAGCCCTGGGCAAATTCCAAATTGAGATGAGTCAGAGCCTGATCGTGATCTCGTCCCACTGGTCTGCGTCCCTGAGCTCAGGTAACAGTTCTTTCGGACCGAATTTACTGGATAACAGCAGCTTTGATACAGGAGAGTGTCCCAAGCAGGTTCCAATGTGCCGACAAGCCTACTTGACGAGGTTATCAAAGAGAGCATGCTGCATTAGATGTGACAAGGCCAGATCAATGGTTTTGAGATTCAGAAATAAGTCAGGCAGTACGGTACAGGTAGTGAGTGAGTGAGGGGAGTGAGGGGAGTGGCGAAGTGCAAATGGAATGGAAGGCCTGTCCACCAACAAAAAAATTAGACCATTTGAAAGCATCATCAATGATTATATTGAGTTTGATATCATAGTATTGTTGTAGTGGAGACTTTTCATTGGCTTGGACATGATGCAGTAATGGCTTAGTGTAGTTTATTGTCAAATGATAAATTTTGACATCTGGAAATGAGGAAATAGGAGAATAAACTGTAGCTTAGGAGCGGCGAGAGGGGTAGATGGCAAGGGTGTGAGAAAGACAGAGAGAAGTTCCAGCTGTACTGTCTCAGTCAGGTGTCTAGTAATTGCTTTTCACAAGGCAAATTTGCCTCTACTCCTGCCCAGTTAATGAAATCATGCACCAAAAAAAAAACACACGTTCCTTTTGAAAGCTGGAGTTGCAATGGAGCAAATGCCAGTGGCCCATCAGCTCCTCCATCCAATCTGTGCAAACACTCAGGAGACAGAGAGAAAGAGAGTGAGAGTGAGAAAGAGAGATCACCCTGAAAATTGATTGACAGAGTTCTATTACAAAGGCTTATTGTCAGGCACTGTCCTCAATTATCCAAGTCCTGCATCGGTTGAGAATTTGATTTGCACGAGGATCATAGTCACACAGATGTACGCGCAGAAAGAGCCAGCACACGTGACATCTCAGCCACACTACTGATTAGCACACGCTTCCTTTTGTTGATGTTCCAAAAGACATTTAGTTTGGGATCTCAACTTAGGCATTTGGTTGGATTCTCGACTTCTCAGGTCTCGAGACGCCAACACAAATGTGGCAATGCTGCTGCAAACTCTGTGTTGAAATTAGCATTGTTTTGTTGTTGTGTTGTTTGGGAAGACAGCTGGCAGCAGGTATCTTCTTTCTTTCATTTTTCCCATCTTCCCTCTCTTCTCTGTCTTTATGTCATCAGAGTATGCAGATCAGGTGTTGCTGAGGACAGATCAGTGTAACACTAAAATACTGTAAAACAGCAAAATAGTACAGATATTCTCCTACCTTTAATTTAGCATGGAGCCGCATCTCTGCACTAGTAATTTAATCATGTACATAAACAAAACAGGATTCAACAAATAATTAGGGACAGAAAACCTTAATAAGGCTGGTGCATTAATAATCACATAGACAGCTGCCCTTTGTGTTACATTACACATGAGGAAAGCAACGACATATTAAAAAAAAAAAAAATCATACACATGGGCCAGGTGCTCCCAAACACATGGGCACCTGAGCAGTGGTAGAGAGTATGGCAAAGGTAAGAGACAAACAGGGCAAGAGACACAAAGAAAAACAGAAATCACATATAGTCCTACACAATAAACACAGTGAGCTGGTTGAAGGACTGACAAATCATTCAGCAGGGGGAGAATGTGTTGGTGGTGGGGGCTTATAATGGATGGAATAGGAGGGATCCCGTGCAGTGCTGACTGGGGGACTGGCAAGGCCAGAGGCAAGAAAAGGCGGGGGTGGAGAAAAGCACCCTTCCACTTCCGCCCCTCCCCAGTCTGACTGGGTCAGCAGCATTGGCAGAAGCCCAGATATGAAGGGAAAGGTGGTGGAAGGGAGACAGGGGTGTGCCACAGGGCTCCACAGGGGCCAGACCTAGGACGCATCTTCTCTGCCAATGCTAATCACCACAAACTCATCCACAGGCACTTTTATTATTTCTTTCTCACACAGTGGAGTGGAGTGGTGATGGAGAAAGCAGAAGGATCCCTATGTACTCAATGCCCATTCTGTTCAGCGCAGAAATGTCAGATTTTAAATCCATCATTCTCTCATCACAGACTAACGAAAGCCCTAATGCCTTTTTTTCTAAATATGAAAAAGAGTTAGTCAAGATCAAATTCTGTGGCATCAAAGATGGCAAACCATATGGCAACATTGCAGATTGGAGTGTAGGAAAGAAAAAGGTTTCAGTCTTTACTTAATGGTTACATTAATGTTTATGACACACTTCATGTTAACCACAGGTTCCAGTCACTCGATTTTTTAATGCGATATCAGAAAAAAAAAAAAGAAATAATGCCCTCAGATGTCTGGGCTTGGAAATGGTCAACTGGTTGGAGACTGTGACAACTGCCTTGTACAGCAGCTGGTTTGGTTGATTTTTTTACTTATAAAAATAACTGTATTCCTACTGGACTAAACTAACAGACTGAACTCTATCTATATATATGAACTGTATATTACATGTTTTATGTGATTAATGTAACTAAGAAAGAAACGGGAGCACATCAACCTTTGTTGGTATTTTCCCTGTGTTTTTTTTTTTTTTTTCATTTTCTACTACCTAGTGGACTCGGACTCGTCTGTTGTCTCGTCTTGGACTTGACCTTTCAAAGACACGGTCTTGACTCTGTCTCGGACAGCAGGAGAAGGACTCGTAATTTTAGAGCCTCAAGACCAATTTTTTTTTTTATGTTCACAAAAAACTCCAACAATTTTCCACGATTACAAATAAAATAAAATGATCTTGAACATAATGTACTACTGTATTCTCAAAATTATTACATAAAATTTTTTTTTAAGAAGCCTACTAATTTGCACGTACGTTTAGCAAATTTGAGTTTGCTCTGCAGCCCCTAACTGTGATTCAAAATCAGGCAGGGCCTAAGGTGTTAATGAGAAAGTATCACTGTTTAAGCAGTTTGGAAAAATTGGCAGAAAAGGATACATATGGATTTTATTAATGATAGTAAATTCACATGAGGAGGTTAAGTAGACCTCCATCCCTTAAGAGTGTGCCATACTGTACTGTTCCTGTAAACAATTCCTAGTCTCGCTTAGTCTTTAGATCTAACAGTTGATTATAAATTGGGGTGATATTAAATCATGGCTTGATCTTGACTCGGTCTCGATTCCTGAAAGACTCGGTCTGGACTCGGTCTTGCTTTCTCAAAGACTCGGTCTTGACTCAGTCTCGACTGCATATGAAAACAGACGGTCTCGGTCTCGACCCTTGAAAGACTCGGTCTTGACTCATCGACATAGGCGGTCTTGTCCCCATCACTACTACTACCACATGCAATGCAGACGCATTGATTGATTAAGCGATTTTGAAACATCAACTATCAACCTATGACCTAACTAATGATCTCTCTAATAAGATAGATCAATCGGATATGCTTAATGAATAAGAAGATTAAATATGCCTTTTAAATAAATCTGATATGCATATCGGTCCGAACAGGAAGCCAAACTCAACCTCCTCCCGTCCGCCTGAGTTAGGGAACCAATCAGGTGAACACAATGGAGGTGACCATAACACATTTTGTTTCAAATTGTAATGCATCCTCTCTCTTTTGGTCTGCAGGGGCTAAGCTAGGCTTTTGTACATAGTGGCCAGGGGCTGGCAAAGGCTATTTCAGAGGGTCAGAACATGACAAAACATGTGTAGGCTATGTTACCATCTTTGAGCACGTCTGACTGACGCAGGATACGTGCATGGGTGCCAAAACCAGAAATATAAAGACATACATGCGCATACATGCACGCATTTGCTTAAAATCCATCTTATTTTTTGTCAAGTAGCATAGGAAAAACACTCGTAACTACTTCTGGCAACCTATATTCCTTCCTCTCTTTCTTCCCTTCATTTTTTGTGTTTTTTTGTGTGCAAGAGACTCTTGTTTCCTTTTTTTATTTTTTAAAAAATATTTTTTTAATCTTTTACTTTGTATTCACCTGCATGATACAAACATATTGCTAAATTAAACAGTTAAGAAGATTAAACACTTAAACAGTAAACATTAAAAAAAATGATTAAACACAACTATAAAAATACTTTACACAACAGATAACAAACTCTTTAAACAAATCAACCTACATCATTATAGAATGTCTAGAATGTATACTTGTGCTTAATATGTCTTCAGATTTTAATTCAGTTGGTTTAGTTTAGATGTGTTGACAACTAGTTAACTGTTTGCTGAACCATTTATCACAGTAACTAGCTCCATTGCAAAGTTCAAATTGTTCACTATATGATACACAATGTTTTGCAAATGCTGTGAGAGCAGTTTAACAGAGAAAAAGAGAGGAATGCAATATGTAAACATAATATGTAAATATAACCAATGTCAAAGCAAATTCTCTCACAAACCATTTAGCACAGCAACTAGCATTATTAAAATTTGCATGAAAATGGTTGTCTTAGACACAGAATGGAAATAGGCACAAATTAAAATATGTAACATGGTTCTCAAATAAATAAAGTTAATTTAATTGAGAACTATTTATCACAGAAACTAGCAAAAGAAGTTCATATGGTGTACTTTTATAATTGTTGAATAGTGTGAGAGCAATTCAACAGTAAGTAAAGTAAGTAAAACTGCTGTTGTTGTGTGTAGCTATACATTATTTTATACCGTATGCATCTTAATTCTGATTGTTGATGTATCTTGCTAATTTATGCACATAAATGCTGACGGCCACCGTATCTCGCATAGAAATTACTTAATTAAGTTATCCTTTGTAATTGCACAATTTGGAGCTGACGTCTTTTATCTGATTAATTAGTGAGCTACTCCTTACAACTTACATCCTAATGATATTGTCAGAGTAGAACCTTTTCATTTCTTCTCAGTAACCTGACTAATTTTTCCTCCTTGCTTTCCAGCTTTAAAAAAATGTTTTTTTTTTTTCGAAGATGTGCAGTGAACTGTCAATCATATGTATTAGCGAATAAAATTCAGGGGGCAGGGGAGTCCCTGTTGGTCTTATTGTTGGGAGGCATACCAAATGGCTGCAGAGGCATGTTGATCTACTGTATGTTGGTTAATCCCGCCTAATATAAGTGGGAGATGCCATGAAATTGGCCAAACTGATACGCATAGCGAGTCAGTATGTGTGAGAACCAGACTTAAAAATGAAAGTACACCTGAGCGGTCCTCCGTTTGTCAGCAATGAAATTCACAAAGAAGGAAAATACAGTTGCTATTAAGTAACTTATCCTGTCAAAAGGGATTTCACTGGGATCAAAAAAGACAGTAACCTATAAAGATCTCTCTCTCTCTCTCTCTCTCTTCGATAATTGTAATAATAATACTTCCACATAAGTACAGCAGTGGGTAAAATGATTGGTGCATACATGCAGCTTTTTCATGATTATGAGCTGTTGCCTATATTTAAAGGAGAAATCCGGTGTGATTTGGACCTGGACTGTACTGGCAGATGTTACCGAGTACAAACATATATCAAATTCCCACCTCCGTTCACCCCCCGCATTCCAAAGTAAACCGTTTTAGCCGAAGCTTTCATTAGCCTTACACTGCTAGCTATAGGGGCATGACAGTGCCTATGCAGCTAAATCGCTATTTTTACACCATTAAAAAGGTTCAAAGTAACTCCACGCTTCATTGGTAGACTTCTGAGGGCCCTGACATTTAAAACGAGACAATGATAACTTTGAAAGTACACCGGTACTGTATTAAAAAGACAGTTTATACAGACTGTACCTTCATGGAATATCACGTTCGCCGCCATCTTGAAATTAAGCCGAGATAAGTCTACTGCTGAGTTCCAACGAACAAATACGACAGGGAAACAGCTTTGAAATAAACTTTGTAGAAGTGCTTGGATTCGAGCTGAAAATATATGGAGATATGGTTCTGATGTCTATATGAGAATGAAGAGCACCATACCAAAAACTGTAGGCCTATGAATGTAACTTGTAAAAAGTTTTACTCAGTGATGGGAATCTCGCGTCCTGTACAGTGATCTAATTAGTCACGAAACTATTTACATTAGTCGTGGACTGGACTTTTGCAATTGTAGTTGGCAAATCATGCAAGGATGGTAGAATATGAGGACACTGAGTCTTATGAGGAATTTGAAGACGACGCGTTTGAATTTGATGGACGTCTTTATTTATTTGAGCCCGAGTATATACAGTGGAAGAGTTCCCCCACCTCAGCAGACCCAAAGTCACGTTCGGCTAGGTTATCTTACCAGGAAAACATTCAAATCAAGGCCCCCCATGCACACATTATCAAATGCATTATAAAACAACCCCCACCCACTCCTTCCTGTCAAACTACATTTCGGATGCTAATAAATAAATGTAACGTTATAATAATCTGTCAATAGCATACCAGAATACAAAGCTAAGCGAATTGTTACCAAGCACAAAGTTTGGTGATACCGTTACACGATTCCACAGGTGTGATTTACATGCAAATAACCAAACTATTTCATACATACCTCTGGAGTAATTAGCGTTGCTTTTGGGATGGCATTTTTCTTCAGATGTGTAAGTTTTGGAGGGTTTGATCCCATTGTAGGCACAGTGAAATCGTCTGCATCGAAATGTCGGCTACATACACGGTAATCCCTTTGTTTTAGAATATCAACAGGTGTCTCAACGTCGAGTTTCAAAACAAGCCACTTTTTCAAAGTTGGCTCA
>JAGFZM010002097.1:322127-356842 GCA_017657215.1 Limnothrissa miodon | reverse complement strand
AGACCGTCTTCTCCGTTCTGACAGCTAACGTTACAGATGTAGCCTGAGCACACCGGCAACTCCTCCTTCACATGCTCAACCCGCGAGATTCGTGAGTAGCGGCAGCCTACAATCTTATACATGTCTGGCCAATCTCTTTTAAATTTGTTGGTGCTTTAGTGCTCATGTAGACAGTCTCCATATATTTTCAGCTCGAATCCAAGCACTTCTACAGAGTTTATTTCAAAGCTGTTTCCCTGTCGTATTTGTTCGTCTGACTTATCTCGGCTTAATTTCAAGATGGCGGCGAAAGTAATATTCCATGAAGGTACAGTCTGTATAAACTGTCTTTTTAATAAAGTACCGGTGTACTTTCAAAGTTATCATTGTCTCGTTTTAAATGTCAGGGCCCTCAGAAGTCTACCAATGAAGCGTGGAGTTACTTTGAACCTTTTTAATGGTGTAAAAATAGCGATTTAGCTGCATAGGCACTGTCATGCCCCTATAGCTAGCAGTGTAAGGCTAATGAAAGCTTTGGCTAAAAACGGTTTACTGCGGAATGCGGGGGGTGAACGGAGGTGGGAATTTGATATATGTTTGTACTCGGTAACATCTTCCAGAACAGTCCAGGTCCAAATCACACCAGATTTCTCCTTTAAAGGTATCAGCAATTCTAAGCAAATACCATTCAGAGGGTCTCTCTAAAGTACCTAGATAATGGATTGTGTAATCATCTGTGAAAAAAAATATATCTGTAAACAGCCTCTAGGGTTTGTGTGCACATGCCCAGTGAACCTTACCGTTTCCCCAAACTACAACAAACCTTGTTTAAAGTGTTAAACCGAAAAACTTGAGCTTTTGTTTGGACCCCATGTTCTGCTCCTTTAAGGTGCTCCTTTTTCTTATATCTAGACAACGTGTCTTTGGGGGGAAAAAAATCTCCCATCACATCAAAGGCAAAAAAACAAAAGTGTCCCCGAAAGACTCTGCAGTGTGTGAGCAAGAGGGAAGAGGTGGTGCAAAAGATAGAAATTGAAGTATGAATTTTCCTCTCGTCCACATGTTAAAGAAGCTGGACAGTGAAATGCATTTCCATAATGAGTCAGACTTGCTGTGCACACGGGGGCCTCGGGATTCTTCGTTAGGGCCAGGACCGAATGCAAAATCAGACGCTCCAGTTGTCTTTTTACAACCTCTGTGGGCAGTGGTGTAGTGGTCCCTGGAGAAGTGGGTATTCTCTCGGTTTTCACCTTTAAAAAAAAAAAATTGTCTAAAATAAAAGCCCTGTTTTCGAAACAGTGACATGTAAGACTATGATTTAGTTTACCCAAAAATCTGTCACCTGTATGTGACCTTGTGCTCATTTATGTATTTTTTTTTTGTTATGCGCAAAATTAAATAGGCTGAGTTGTGGAGTATATAGGTGTTGCAGGTCACGTCACATGTAGAACATGTGTAGTGGGGGAGATAGAACATGTGTAGTGGGGGAGAAATGGAAGGCTGCTTGGCTGCTCAGAAGTTGGAGGATGCGCATATGATGCCAGGTAACATAAAAATAGACAGAACTGTGACTATATGCAAGCATTCAGCAACACACATTCTAGCTACCCTACGCTAATGGCAACATTTCCAATTTATAAGTTCATCCGAGAAGACATCATCCCAGTGTTTCGGTTGATAGCATATGGAGGAGCGAGTCTGTTAGGAACAACTTCTACTCTCCGCCGCATTTAAAGTAAGATGCCACAGATTTTCAATATTGAAATATCCTTACCCTAACTTAGACAAGTTGATCCATCCATGTCTCGTCTCTATGCACTGAATTGCTCTGGCATGCGATGCTACTATGATTTAGCTTAGCCTTGTAGTTCTTTCAATAAAGTCCTAACAGGGAAGAAGTTAGAAGGGACCGCACACATCCACGTCTTTCTTATCCTCATGCCTAAAGTTAACCAATCTAATCAGTGAAAGCAGTGAGTACCAGCCAATTAGAGGCAGAGGAGGGTGGGTCATGGCCTCACCATCCTTGAGGAAAAAAGGTCAATCTGATTCGCAAATATTACTGAAAGGGGGATTTAGAAGCGATATTGACTGAAAAATAAGTGGGTACACGCCGTATACCTGCTTATACCCTGGACTACACCACTGTCTGTGGGGCACCGCTTCACCCCATCGCCTCGTCTCACTTTGCCATCCAGACATAAAATGCTGTGTGTGTGTGTGTGTCTTCCTCTCTCTGTGTGTATGTGTGTTTCTGTCTGTGCGGGTGGTCTGCTTTATTTCCACACCTTTTCTTCAATGCCCACAAAGCAATGTAAAAGACAGCATCTGAAGAAGTAATAAATATACAACAAACATTGACATTACCCCCCACCTTCAAGTCATCTTTTTGTATTTACTTGACCACAGAGAGGAAATCTTGCACACACATCTGTCTCAGGCCCAAAGGAATCCCTCTTGTGAGACAGAGCATGCTGCAGGCCACAAAATATTGTTCAAGATCATTTAGAAGCCAAATTTAGAATCCAAAATTGCTGGTGACTTTCCTTAGCAGAGAAATGTGAATTTTTTCCACCGTCAAGGCAAAGAGGATGAGGGCTTCCTGGCGAACTCCCACGTGGTTGTGTCTCGCGACGGGAACATATTGCTGCATTACCAATTAAAAATGCCTTGCCGAGATGGCTGAACTCAAAGAAATGCAAAAATTGCATTCAAATTGAATTAAGTAGGGAAATTTGCATAGCGTTGTGGTGGTTCTGAGAACAGTGAGCAAGTGCATCCTGATTAAAAATTAGCACCTCATTGTTTGTGTATGCGCACTGACCAAAATTGTTACAGAAGCTTGCTGTTGGTAAATCACTGTAAACAAGAAAGTCTGTGCTGGCTGCTTCTACTTCTCAAATACCAATTACATGTATCCCCATTTTTTTTCTCACCACCGATGTTGAAAAAAAAGCTTGGTGCGGGCACGTGTTAGTGTGTTGATTTGTGTGTGTGTGTGTGTGCTTGATGTGTGAACTCAGCCCTTGGAGAACACACTCCTGCGGTGCCTCACACCTTTCTCTGCACATGTTTCATTAAAGCCAGTCTGAGATCGAACCCCTCGTTCCCATCTCATCCACTTGGGCGTGACTCAAGGAGCCCATCCATTCTAATAAGCCTATGGGGTCGTAAAGCACGGCCAAACATAAGTAGAGCACACCACATTCAACTGTCCTCCCATTCACTTCACTTCAATATTCTTCCCATTTACTTCACTTAAACATCATGTTTTACACAAAATTCAAAAAGTGGTTCTTTTTTGCCAATACAAGCAAGCTTTGTGCTTGGCATTATTCTTTGCAACAGATTATGTTTCTTGAGGAGATGTTAAGATATTGGCACACTGGAACTCAATATCAACAAAGCACTTGACCCAAGAATGAGACCCATGCCAAAACATCTCTTGTCTGATAAAACTTCAGTTAGCAAAGCTCATCACTGACTGCAGCCCAAGCCTATATAATCCTTTGCTAATAAAAAGCGTATCCTCACATCAAAACATTTTTTTTTGGCTGAACTATGAAGTGGGGTTATATTTGTAAGCTCTGGTGGAAAGATAGAGAAAACAGTGAGTGGGGGAGGGGGGATCTTCATGTGTGACTTGTGAAAAGAGCTTTCCAAATAAACTCGTATAATGAGAAGGGGAACATTTTCATATGGTGAAGACTAAGGATTTTGGGTAATTACCAGTGTGCTCCGCCTCCGGTTTAATTTGTGGTGAGTTTAGGATGCAACACCAATCTTTCCCCCTTTTTGAGAAACACCAGAGGGATGTCCCTTGGTGGGGTTATCAGCAAGGCAAATGGAATAGAAGATTGTTATTTCATTTATTTTTCACAAATTAGCCGTACTAACATAATATGTAGTGTCCTAGAATATACTGTAACCCTAACAGAGATATTAAGTAAGGCCTCTCTAAATAAAACGACTTAGAACGCAAAGCATTTGTGTGCTTATGACCAACTATATCCCCCCAAGACAACATTATTCATTTTCAGAGCACATTCCTGTGAAAACAAGCATTTAATCTCATTGTGTGGAATGAATACCTAATGAGCTGTAGTAAAGAATGTGCATGCAATCATCACATCCCCACTATGATTTACGCCATCTGGGAGGACCATTCACAAAGTAGAGATTAAGTGGTTTGTGTGTATGTGTGTTTAAATGTAAATGTGTGTGTGTGTGCATGTGTATGTCTGTGTGTGTGTTAAAATGTAAATGCGTGTGAGGCCTGTGAGTGTATAGACATATATTAATGTAATCTTATGTTTCCCTATGTTCTTTAAAACAAGAAAATATTCAACAAAATATGGTTAACCTTTTTGATGAAACCTTTTGCTGTGACAGCAGGATTTTGAAGAACAACTGACAGTAAAGCCAAAGACTTATGAAACAAGGCCCATTTTACTCCTATTTACGTCAGAATGTCAGACTTGATTGATTGACGCGACATAGTGACATGGAGCACAAAGGGTATTGTGTTGGAAATACTTAGACAGATGGCTGCTTCTCTATCAGACGTACACAAAGGGATTTGGTCTGGCTGGATGACATATTATATTATATAAAAAACTTTATTGTATTTCAAAATGTCAGTTTTAAAAGGTATTCTTATCCCTTAAGCTCAAACACAGAGTGGGGGAGAAAAATCAAGGGGGAGAGAAATAGAGAGACCGTTTCAAGTGGCGACAGCCTCACAATTAATATTTATGGGCTTTCTTCATGGCTTAAATTCCTTAACTCCAATTATTTCACCTTGAACAATTGGCCCAAAGTCTATTACCATCTCATTTACAAACTAACAAACTAAGTGACTAATCAAGCTGTGCTAGTTGCACAGGATTTGCCCAAATGAATGTGAATTAGGCAGCACATTCAGTGTTGCTGGATGACAGGCAAGGGGATCACAAATTAGGGAAGCCTGGGGAAAGAATCAATAGTACAGACATTGGCTGGCTCACACCCTGAATAATTTGCGCTATAAAATAGGAAGGAAAACAAGACCAAGATACCCCCCCACACACACCACCACCACCACCCCACCCCACCCCATGTTGTTTGGCAATACTGTAATTGCCAATTGGAACTGGCTGAGGCCTCTATCATGGACAGACATACCATGCATCACTGACATTAGTTGTTACCATCTTCTTTTTTGAGGCATTTGTATTTTATAGAGGTATAGTCTAACGCTTTGGGAGATGCGATAAGCACATTTTGCTTCTGTCATTTTCAGGAATTCTTAGTAATGTGTATTTATGCAAAAACAACAAATAAAGCTACAACAAAAAACTGTCAGAAGACCGAAATAAAGAATGAAAGAGCCATTTCCCATTGCTTTGAAGAAGCAGGAGAGCATCGTCCCTAGGCTGGTTGGTATTTTATTTTATTTTAGAAAGTTAGGTAAAATTACTGTAGAAGCAGTAGCTGATTAATTTTCCTGTCACAAGAGATTTCCCTGGATCAAAAGAAGACAGCCTACTCAGAGATATCCCAGTCCTAACCTCTTTAGTCTAATCCATCTATTATTATCCTATGGGAGTTATTTGCTATGTTAAGCATGGTGGTCACTGACCAGCCTTGCAGTAATGCCGAGTTGCCATTCACCATACCTCAGTTGTGCTGGTACAGCCTGAGACTTCTCATGTTGGCACTTGTCAAAATAGACTGACACAATGTTACACACATGACCATACTCCCTTTAACTAAAACAAAACACCTGTGGCTTGGCTACTATATAACGTGTACAAACAATATTTTGAAATTATTTTGCTAATAGTAACTAGACTAGTTTTTTTGTTTTTTAGGAATGAGCCCTGGCAGTTGGGATGGCCCCTTAAGCCATGGATTTGCCAAACGATTAAATAAAATACTGTAATGTGAATTGAAAATCATACATTGACACAGCAGTGGTTAAAATGATTTGTTTTTACTCTTTTTACTGGTTTTACTGACATTTCAACAACAAATGTTTATTTAATGTTAATACTTTAGCTGCCTTGCCTGTGAGAAAGTGTGTTCATCTCTGATCTAGACAACGTGTGTGGCGGAACAATAACCAGTGTGCTCCCATGAAAGTAGGAGCACATATGGCACCATATGACACAATATGGCCCTGCAACATTGGGCCGGTAAGCAAGATTATCAAGGAGGGCCCCCTATACAACACGTGATCACGCAATGTCCAGTAAAAGGCTAGCCTACCTAGGCCGTTAACGCAAATAGAATGAGAAAACTGACAGAAGTAACGTTAGCCCAGACCAACACCACAAATAATAAAAAAATTGGTGATGGCACACACACATACACTGCACTCTTTGTTGTGAATAAACACCCAATAAACCAAAAAATCAACATCTTCTCATTCAAATAGTTAAAATGCTCACTTACTGTACATCATAGCTGCATCTTCCGAGCTTTCCTCTGTGCAAAGTTTTCGATCAAATCATTAGGATCCAGCGGACGCGCAAGGGCATTCTCTATCGACAGTAACGTTAACGTTATGGCGAGTCCAGTAAGATGACTCTTATCCCATTGAGCTTTTAATTTTGTTTCAGCTTGGAAAATGAACGCTCTGGAAAGGCCACTGTCATTGTTAGGAAAAGCACGAGAACAGTGCAAACTTATCCGAATTCCAAAACTCAAGTTCAGTTTGTGGTTTATTTTAACATGTACTGGTAATATGCATGTTCAGTTCACTATCATATCCCACAACTCCCAGTCACAATGTAAAATAAAATACACAAAAATGCATCGTTGCTGCTTATTTAAGGATCACTGTTATATGTTTCCAATATTACTTCAAAAATCTTTTTGTATATAATTTGCACAGCCTATATAGAGACCTATAGAATGCTTCAATGTCACACCATGATGTAAGAGTATGTAATTCCTGTGATGTTTATATGGAGTTTGACCATTTACTTCAATAAATTCGAATAGCGATTTTCTTGATTGCACAGCTCGCTACATGGCTACATCTGCCACAACAAATAAATAGAAGAGGGAAAGGGCCGCAGTTGGCATTGCCTTCGCTGACCGAAGGGCAGAGTTCCTGCTTACCGATAGTTACGCCACTGCAGCAGTGCTAACATAATAGCTAGTATTTTGTGTAGAACCAAGAAATAAGTGGTGCTCATTAAGTACCCACATGAAAGGTATGTACATAGGGTGGGGGTATCAATAAGATTTATTACATCAACAGCATAAGCACAACTCCTAGCTTCTAACTTCCAAGCTCAGCCCTTGCTAATAAATGTGTAGAGCTCTTTTGTATTGCACAGTAAAACAATACACTTCATGATGTTGGGCATTTCCCAATCACTAATTACTTTTTCCACTGGCCCCAGTGACAATAGATGTTGACCAAATTACTTTTTCATTCACGACAAACCATTTCCTAAAAGCTTTTTCAGTTTCAACAGCCACATCACCACCACAAATTCTGCATGATTTATCGTAGCGGACCACTAATCACACTTGTTCCAGAGTTGCAGGCCGTGCCAATTTGTTTATTTGAACACAGCCTCCCCAACAAAGCAGACATCCATCAGCGCTGCTCTGTAGCCTGGGCAGAGAGGAAGAGGTCGACGGGGCATGCTGGGATCACTTTAAATTGTAAATGATATAATTACGCAGGGCTGCCTTATTTGGAGCGATCAATGCCAGAGAGAAAGTGGAGAATGATCATATGAATAAACATGCTGTGAATGGCCAGGGATGAAGGAGTCGGTTTCTTTGCTGGCAGAACTGCAAGCATGTCACTGGAGAAGACTCATCAAGGACCGCGTGTGGATATACACCGTGTCTAACTTCTATGTCAGTTTTATAACTGCATTATTCATACTGTATTGTCCATGCATGTGTTTTTTTCTCTGTTATTTGGTTTCTGACCTTTTTTCGTTTCTTTGCCTTCTGCCCATCTCTCTGTCAGACTCTCCTCCCCGTGTTGGTCAGGGAAGGTCTAGTGTTGATGTTCTGCTTGCCCTCAGCTAAAGCAAAAACCAAGCCCAGAGATGAAGGTGTAAACAAAAGCAGTGAAGAACAGCAGAGAAGAGGAGAGAGGAAGGTGGGGGAACCCTTTCTGTTACCCCGCTACATGTCAATTATTTATTGGAACACGCAACCGGTGTTAGTGCTACAAGTCAGTGGCCTGCTCTTCTTTTCTCCAACATAATAATTCCCCATCACCTCTTCTCTCCTGCTCCATCCATCTCTCTGCAGGGCTGTGCTCATCCCCACGCCCAACACTGACACCAGGTGGTGTGAGTGAAAAGAGATGACAGGCTAACCAGAGCACCCACAATGCCCACTACTGCAGTGAGAGAGAGAGAGAGTAGGATAGAGGATAGAGAAGAATGATAGAGAAAGGGAGGGGATGCGGAGAGAGAGGGGGTTGCCACTTGATCCCAATAACTCAAATTTAGCTGGGCTTGATCCCTCGCTCCATAAAATGAAAGTGTGTAAAAGCCATCAATTCAAAGCACTTACGTGTCGCGTCCTTTCACTGCCTGAAGCTGTTCCGCTTCACCGCGGTAGAGCGACAGAGCCTGAAGTCCCCTTCCACTTCAGTCCACCCGCATATGGAAATATTTTGATGACTTTTCAGCATTTAAATTTTTTTTTTTTTTTCATTTTTCTCCAAGCTCTTTACTTTTTCTACTAGTCCTCACTGTCAAGCAGCTTTCCACTAGTGTCAATGACTTGCCAACTTTCTTTCAGTACCTCTAGTTTTGTGTGTGTGTGCATCCACGATCCAAGGTATTACTGGGGTGAGGCTGGCTTCATTGTAAGCTCGTTGAAGAGGCTCCTTTTAGGAGCCGGGGTGATTGATTGACTCTCTTCATTTATCATTGGCCCTCATGAAAATGACACTGCCACAGAGGATCAGATAGCCAGCACCCCTGCTCAGTGTCAGGCCCGCCAGGCAGCCACCATGAATAACGGCTGAGCAAGGATTTCTCAGCTGCGCAAAGAAGACGACAGCAAAGAAGTGGAGGGAGAACAATTACTGGCCCGTGCGTTTCATCGGAAATGGTACAGTAAGAGCTCTTTGAAGTGTTACCTGTAAACACAAATAGTGAGAGAGAGAAATCTTCTGGCAGGGCTGTTAAGTTTATATTTCAATTCAGCAGTGTGCTGTTGCAAGTCTTGACAAGCGCTTGAGTCCTGAACCACTCCAGTAGATCTTTTCTATATAAAAAAAGGAAAATTCAGTGAGGTCTCTAAATCAGATAATCCTCTCAATCCACACCCAGCAGGCAAGTTGGAGACTGTCTGGAGTTCGCATGAGGCCAACGGATAGCGCCTGAGAGAGAGAAAGAGAGAGAAACAGAGAACAGTAGACACATGGAGAAGGAGGGAGGGAGGGGAAGGAGAACATTGAGTGACCTCATCCATCACGGCGACAGCCCGAGTCTTAAAGAATGGATGGCAAGCTCGACCTTGGACCCAGGGTGCTGCCCGAAAAACACTTGATGAATCCGGAGGGCATTAGCTCTTGTTAGGCCTGGCACCGTCACCCGCAGATGAACCGATGTCTTAATCCAGTTTGGGCAGTGACAGCCTCCCAGTCAGACGCCCTTGCTAAAGGGACATCCTGAAAATGCACAGAGAAAATGAAAAAATAAAAAAGAGGAGAAGAAGGGAGGAATGAAACAGAAAGCAAGAAACAGATAAGTGTGTACTTGCTCAGTAAGGGGATACCACTTGACACAATTTAAATGTGTATGTGTACAAGTATGAGGTGTGTGCGTGTGCAAAAGTCTGTCAAAACAATGGTTCAGTCAGTTTGCTAATTTCCTAAGACATCAGACAAGAAACAATATGGAATAAAACATTTCTGAAAAAATGGATAGGAGGACTGGTGGTTGATGGAGGAGGAATTTATCTTCTGTTGAGCATCAATTTGAGAGGGAGATAGACTGCTAAATACCCATAAAGGCCACGTGTAAAAGTACTTTGTTGCAATTCATCTGATATGAAATGAGCACTGCACAGACGGCTCCTTTCTGTCAGCTCCCAGTTAGCCCTCTTGATCGCTGATAGACAGGTAGAACAACGTGTTTCTTCTTTGGGTAATCGATTACGGGTAAAAGAAACACCTGGATCCCCTTTCCTGTTGTTGCACCCTACTGCACAAGCATGGCATCTCGACGACCTGTAAATAAAATGTAAACTATAGGCTACTCACTTCCACTCTCGAACCTATGATAGTCTGGAACCCAAAATGGCAACAGCTGAAATTTAATGAGATTTGGCCTCAGACAGGTATGGGTTGGGTAGCTATGTCAGTCTTTTAACACAGACAGAAAATATTAAAAGAGCGAGCGAGAGAAAGAGAGGTAGTTGGAGGAAGTGAAAGATTGAGCATGTTGGAGATAAAGGAAAAGGCATCCCCTGGATCTGCTGCTTGCATGCCCAGGGATGGCCAACTTTAAACGCCTGTAATCCCGCTCTTCCTTTGAACTTGTTCCAGTTCCCCAGGCGCTATCTTCACTGATTCTGTAAAAAGTAATGGGGGTGGGGTGGGGGGGTCGTGCCGCAAGCAAGGAGTAATTGAAACCTGAGCCGGCTCAAAGATGAACCTCTTCTGCTCCTGTGGACAACGCGTTATCAATCAAGCACTCGGGATATGATGCTTTCTCAAGAGCCCATTCCCACTGACCATCTCCACTTCACTCTTTCACCCCCACCCACTGTTCTTTTCACTCCTATTTTCCCCCCTCTCTCTCTCTCTCTATCTCTCTGACCATCCCCTTGAAGCCTTAATTAAATTCAAAGCAATCATTTGTTGACTGCATCCATTGTCTCATCAATACGGCAATAAAACTTGTGTTTCCACATCTTGGCTGCTTTGCCTCCAATGCTCTCACTGAAATTTAACCGTCAGCAGAGATTCCATTTTTCCCTGCGTTTCAGGCGATGCTTTTTAATGAAGAGGAAGAGAACGACTGCACGAGGAACGTCGATAAACGTACCGTCAGTTCCCTCTTAGCCATCCACATTGTTGACACGTAATACAATAGTTCACATTGACTGAAGATAAAAATTGCTGCTAAAAGTAACAGGCCGAATCAGATAATAAGCCAGTAGAAATGAATGAGATAGCAAACTGAGAGGGTAAAAATGTGTACATTTTCAGTGAAGCAGACAGAGTCTGAGTGAACAATCTATATCTTATTGATGGACTACACCGGGCTCTGTATTCAGCTTGTGCTCACATGAAGCAGCACTTTAGCTTAGGTTTCAGGCAGACAAATCACTTACTTCTGAAAGTATATCTCTGCATGCGAATGTCTGTCCACCTGCCTTTAAGGGTACTCTCTTTGTGTGTACTATGAATATAGTACACTACTTTCATCAATTCATGTATTGTACTTCCTCTGGTGCATTTCAGACTTTTGACTCATCTTGGAGGATTTTGTGTAATGAAAGCCTTGAATGGCAGCCTGAACACCTACACATGTGATGAAAACCTTTCAGAAAGGTGTTTATTTGCATAAGTAATATGGATTCCCATGACAATTTAGCAGCTGCGCTCCCTAGGAGCCTGGGCGAATAATGAGCCATTTCATTAGCAATCAGTGAACTTCTCCCAGGATTTACTTGGGGTTCATCTACAGAGTGCAAAATAATGATGCGCTAAGTAAGTCTATCTAGTTCAGGGGCAATACTTTTGTTAACCATCTGTCAGAGCACAATTGTTATTTTAGAGATGTGTGTGTGTGTGTGTGCACTATATGTGTTTTTTATTGTCAGTGTCTCTAGTTGTGTGTGTGTGGGGGGGGGGGGGGGGGGGTATGTGTGTGCAGCTCTAAATTATTTGTTTTGTTTTAATTAATAGCTGGGTTTCCAACATTTTTAATGCACATTTAACTCATGCAAATAAGAAATCCTTGTTGAACACCTGCAAAGTCGCATCACTCCTCTACTGCGAGTTTAAATTTGATTTAGATTAACTAATGTGAATAATGCATAATCAGTCTAAGTCTGATATATTTCCATTTATTACATTACAATCCATAGACGTCGGAGACGCTCGGAGCATGTCATAATGTTCATAAATTAATTACACAGTTCATGGAAACACACACAGATGCACATATTCTTGAGCTGACTATGACATGTGAAAGAGTCGAACGGAAACCCAACTGCTGTGACACTTTACAACTGTTGTGCATAACTTTTTTATGTAGGTGTGTGTGTGTGTGTGTGTGTGTGTGTGAGTGTGTGTCTGCAGCCGGGTGAAGGAGAGATTGGTTGTGTCCAAAGTCAAATTACAGACAGGCCTTTGCAATTCAATTCCAACAGGTAAAAGAGTGGAGTGGGGTGGGGGTAGGGGGTGGGTGGGCATGGGGTGCGGAGGAAGGCTGAAATTAGGACAAGGTGAAGAAGGAAACGTGTCAGGGATCGTTCAGGGGCCTAACACTGGGAATCTAAACAGCATTGGATTGTCTGCCACTGTGAGGTCATGCTGTCAAAGCCATGACAGCTGTAATATAATGAAGGCAAATAAAGTCACAGCTGAGAGCAAATCGCCATTCTGTATCAAAGAGGGCAAGATAGCTTTGCGTGTGTGTGTGTAGGATGTATTTGAGGGAGGACAGAGAGAGAGAGAGACTGTTAACTCACAAATGAGGTGAATAGGTATTTGTATTTGTGTGTGTATGTGTATTAGGGTGTGTATGTTTCAGTGAGCTAGACAGAAAGTGTTTGTGCACACAAGTGTGTGTAAGTGGGATAGGCAGTAAGTGTGTGTGTGTGTGTGTCAGAGAAGGTGCTTGTGCATGTGTAAATGCTTGCATGTTTACAGTCATCAGTATGCTTAAGTCTCCTGTACCTGAAATCCGGCCATTATCCCTGGTGATTGTCTTGCCACCTCTCCTCACCTTTCCGGCATATTATTCTCCACCCTCCCGGCTAGCAACTTGTGCGATCCTCTTGCCTCCCCTTTTAAATAGACGTCCGCTGTCGCGATTCAATCAGCTCCTGTGAATTTCATTAGAGATTTGAGATAGACCCGGCAGAGGATCCATTATTCTTATGGGTCCCTGGGACAATAACAAGGAGCCAACTCCTGCATGCACAATGGTGCTCCAACTAAGACAAATGGGTCGTCTCCGTGACGACTCCCCCAGCCGCCAGCCTGCGGCGCCGAAGCACTGATCACTGATCACAAACGTTGGGAGGGGTAGGTGGTGGGGTAACATAAGAGTGAATGAAATGATGAAACAAAACTTCCGCTGGGTGAGAAGCCCAGGAGAAAAAAAGTGAAGAGAAAAAGCATCAGCATAATTATTACCAATCCCACAGCTGCCGGAATGCTCATTTCAGCACCCCCTGCATGCCCATATGTCTAGGTGACAGAGGAGTGATGGCATGGGGCATGTGCGGTGGCACGGCACAGCTAAACGCGTACTTATGACCCGGAGCCCTCCCGGTGGTACTGTGAGGCCGTACTTCCTGCAAACACACACAGCAGCTGGCTCTAATCAGGTGAGAATTGCCCAGAAACCATCAGTGTCAAGCATATGCATCTCACTGTGTTGTTTCTATTTGGAGATGATATCTTTGAATGCATGAACTGTAGTTCGTTTTTTTTTTTTTTCTTCTCAGTTAATTGCTGTCTGTACAGAGACTTATTCTTAGGAATGAAGTGCAGGGCTGGGGCTGAAAATGAGTAGACTCCGCTATGAGATTCAAGACAGTGAAGAGGGGTTTAATTAATAATATTCCTGGGGAAATATAGGCCACCGGCAGGCAGGAAGGACGCCCTGGTCAGCACCTAATCTCAGACAAGATATTGTTGTATTCCATTAGTGGCGGCAAACTCTAGTGCCGTGTCGGCTATTTTAGGTAACCGTTACATCATCTGCCAGAAAGCAGGAAAAAATGCTAACAAGGTAAATTCTACCAAAATGTGTTGACTTTTAAAGGGCATCGGAGATGTCAAAGACAAAGGTTGTTCCAACCATCTCTGCCTCGTTCAACTGCCAAAGGAAAACAGCTTTCTGGGTCACTGAAGGCTAATGTGTCCATTATTGCTGACACCTTTCACTTAACAAATCAAAATTAAAACATCGCTACGGAAAGGCCTTCAAGTCCATTCATACCAAATCGATATTGATCTCCCCTAAACTCAGCAGAGCATAGGCCAGGATCATTACGCAATAATGTCTACAATAGCAAGGAAGCCATATCAATTTGTACTTATATTGTCACTCAGGGATCTAATTTTGTTTATTGAACTCTAGTCTATCATCTAGTGCTATAATTAAGAATACATATTAATGTTAATGTTGTAACCATAAACATTTAGCTTTACAACTTAAGCTAATCCATTGATCCATAACCGGCTCTGTAATGTCCTCAACCTCATATAACCCACGGTGGTAAAAGCCAGTCATCCAATGCACTGCACATCTAACACACACAGGTCACATCCTTTAAGTGTCTCAAACAAGAGCACACATCCAGCAGGAAAGGGGCCATGTCAAGCTTTAAAAGGCTCCACTGGGGAATGATGTAACATCCCATGCAGTCAGAAACAAACTTTCCTACATGCACATGGACCCACACACTGACACATAAACACACAATCACACCTGACCACACACATGCACACACAATTACACACACACACACACATGCATTCACAGGAGATGGGGGAGGGGAGGAGGGGATGAAGAAGCTAGAGAATGAGCTCACACGGCGAGCTTTTTGGTCCACTGGCCACCTCGCCTCCCCGCTTGCAATCCATTGTCAAGCCGCGGCAGCCCATTGACACAGCAATTGATTTCCTGATTAATGCACCTCTCTCCCATTGGTGCTTAGTACTGCAGACATCATTTTAATGTGTGCATGATCAATAGCTCCATCAACACTGAAAATGTCCAACTGACAGACCATGGGGGGACAGGCACATCACACAAAGCAACCATTTTAGCATGAAGACATAGCTTAGCCTCCCCTGTTCCATAGCATTAGCCGCTTGAGAAGATTTGGAGAGTGACTGCTTGGCACTTTTGTAGCTCGAAGTAAAACCGGGTAATTCATTCAAAAAGCTAGAGAATTTGTCCTCTCACTAACACTGATCAAAGTAGATGAGCATCGAGATTTACAGTAATTGGGTACACAAATATAGCCAGATGCCCCCCCCCCCCTTTCTCTCTCTCTTATTCCCATGGCAAACACACCCACATGCAGTCTCAGGGGTGAGAAGAGGTAACGCGCAAATTGTTGGACTGGGCCCGGAGAATCTCAAAGAACTAAGAAAGATCCGTGGGTTGCTGAAAATTCTCAAAATAGCTGCCGAAAAAATTTGCTCTTATTCAGACCTGAAGGCTTTCCATCAATATTTCATGGTGAGTCGAGGGGGAAAGGGAGGGGTGGGGTGGGAGGTTGGGGGAGGGGGGTGCTGTCGTATACTGAGAATTTCAAATGCCTCATTCTCCTCCTTACCGGGGGAAGGAGCTGAAGCCGAGACGGGAAGAAAGAGAGGGAGACATGCCCGCTTCCCCAGACTCTGGTGACAGTGCTCCCAAAGCCAGGAGCACATGAAAAAAAAAAAGCAGGAGGCTGACCGGAACCTTCCACCACAGTCATAAGATCACTCTGAGGATGAGGAAGAGGACAGGAGACTGATCCACACCAATCAGCCTTCACTCCTCCCTCTTTGTGTCTACCTGACAACATCAGGGATGGAGCAAGGGAGCACATTTAGCACAATGCATTTGTTCAGATAGGTCACTATGGAAAGTCCTGGTAACATTTACTCACTGGGATTTGAAAGTTGGTTTCTAAAGCCAAGGGCTCTATCCAATCCAATATCTCTTTGCGTGACATGATGTGTTATGACTTCATGTCTGCACAAACATCATGACATTCATCATGCTCTATATTTTAAAATGTCAAAATTATATTTTTAATATACATACGCGTACTTATTTTTCCCTCTTATTTAAAGGCAGTGATGATTTCAAAGGCAGGGAAGGGGAACTTTATGAAAGCATTTACATTGTAATCACAAGTGACCTTCTGTACTTTTTTTTTTAAATGAAGGGTCTGAAGCACCAAGATTAGAATCTACAGTGGGCTTCAGGGGGCCAGGCAATAATATACAGCATATTGTGGTTTGCTCTGTATTTCATGCACAGCAAGGATTGAGCTGTCATCTCTGTCAAGGATACAAGAACTGTGATCTGTATTGCAGTCTCCAGAGTCATTTTCATACAAAAAGTATGTTGATGTCACTCATAGCCAGGAAAAAAAAGAGATGTGTTTGAAATGTCATATCAATGAGACTGACTTATCCTCATGCACTTTAATTCATTTCTGTGCATTTGTTCCCCTTCTCCACCAGGGTGAAGAGGGGAACACAATAATGTAATGCATTAATCACAGTTACAGTCAGTGTCGCATGAAATGGCCCGGCTGCACGCACGAACCTCACGTGCGTCATGAGTGTGTCACGCACTATTTACTTATTTTTTTTCTGAAGAAGCTGCAGTGTACCCAAACAACCACCAGGTGGCACTTGGGAGCGCCCGCAGTCGCGGGCGCGAGTGTTCTAACAGCATACAGCTGTCAGGAAATAAAGGTGAGCTGAAATAGGCTAGTTATGCTGAATAGCTTACTGTTATTTTGTTACTGTAAATAGTCTGTTATTTGAGTGTTTTCGTGTTTGTGTTAACCAACCCTAGGCTAAATATAGTAATTAATAATTCAATTCAATAAAAATAGCCTAATTAATACAGTGACTATGCTGACGCATAGGCTACAGGCACGTTGAAATCAAATGAAACAAGTTTACTCAGTGACCAATGATCATTGAACGAACGAGTTATGCAAGTGCAATTTATGATCTGGTCCATGTACTTTTTCGTTCATTCATTATTGGATTGTGGATGTTACATGGGAAACGAAAAAAGGCAATATGAATTTGTACAGGTAGCCTAGTGTATTATTTCTAAGACAGAAACTAAAGCAATGGTTGCGTGTCTTTTAGGAATTGAAAATTAAATACTTAAATATAAAAAACTGGCGTTCTGAATTATGACTTGTGACCCTTTTGGAAGTAGGCTAACGTTAGCAACTCTTTTGGGCGAATTGGGCATTGCATGGGTTTGTTTTGATACTGTCACCCGCATCACATCGCTTGTTTAAGCATATTCAGACATAATGTCGCGAAGGCATGCAGCGCTTGCAGATATTTCACAGCATCTAAGGAGCAGCATTGACTAAAAGGGGTCTTTGTCACACATTGTCAGTATAAAGCATGAAACCAACTAGAAATATGAAGATATAATCATAGTCAGTAACGGGAGTCCGGTAATGATTCCACTGTTCATATGTGAACATATAGCCTAGTAGGCCTACTGTGCCTTTTATCTCAGTAAATTAAAATATCCAGGTTTATGAGAATACAATTGCATGGGAGGGCAAAAAGCTGGCAAAGGTTGCAATGTGCAGTTGTTGCGAACAAAATGGGACAGGGTACGAGTTGCTTGCCCTGTGAATTGCCTGCCGTGGCTTCCAATCACTCGGTATACAATTCTGCTACAACGCACCTCTCAACAAATGAACTACGTGCTCATTTAGAATTTGTTCTAACAAGTCTAAACAAGTCTTTTTCATTTTCCATGTGACGTCCACAATCCAATAATGATAACTAATGAACAAAAAAGTACACGGACCCGATCTCCAGTTTATTTCTTTTATTTCATTTCATATTAATTTAAAAATATTAATAAAATGAAAGCCTAACTTTTTTCGACCTGTGCTGGGGGGGGAGACCAATGGCTGCTAGGTGGGGCACCCAAATGCCCCACCTTGCCGCCGACTCTGTGGCAAAGGACGCGCCTCACAATAAATGAACTAGGCTACACGCGTGTTCACCTGGCTATGGACTACAGAATGGCTCCAGAACGGGGTTCTGTTATTGCAATACTTACTTGATTTAGTCAAGTCAAGTCAGTTTTATTTGTCAATTTCGTCACATGTACTTGACATACAAAGGAATCGAAATTACGTTTCACACTTGTCCCATGCGTAGACGTTGACAACAATAAAGTGCAGATGCACAACAAAAACAATTTAAACAATAAGGTACTGTTAAGTAAGGTTAAGGTACTGTTAAGGTCAAGGTACTGTTAAGGTTCTGTTATTGCGATGTGTAATTTTGAGTGTAAGATGTGTTTCAATTCAATAAAAGTCTTCACACGGATATGCATTTTGTGCTGCTTGCGAATGAGGGATTTAGGGTAGGCTCACTCTGCAGTTTTTGTAAACAATTAGTCGCCCATCCTCCCAGCAGATCGTTTGCACGTATAGCCTCCCCCCTCCCCCCGATCTTTATACACAATTCAAGTAAGATGATGTGTGCTGAGAGGCTTGTGGCGCAAAACGTCCCTTCTGTAGGGGAGAGCCGGGAAGATTGAACCGGGGGACGAATTAACCATTGAGATTTTCTCGTAAACCATTCACAATTCAAACATGAAATTTTGTCATCCCAGCGTGATACATCTAATCATAGGGAAACGTATAGGGCCGTAGTGCCATTGTGAACAATGCCATCATGACATTCGCAGTATAAATTGTGACAGTTTGCATTGCTTCCCTGATGTGATTGGTTGGGACAGTGGCTGCATATGATAGGGCACTGTCGTGTCTCGTGGGTAATGTAGTCTTTTATCGGTCTTATGATATTGTCTATTCTCGGGCCAGTGTCGCTGTGTCGGACCAGTTTCAACAAAGTGGGCCTACCGGAATGCAGAATAAAATGGTGCAACCCAAAAGACTAAAATACTGAAGTAACGAACTGCGTTCTGCTGCGCTCCGGCCCACTTCAAGCACTGCCGGGACGCAGAACCACTTCAAGCATGACTATAACAAATAATTACCATCCCTCCTCATCGGTCGCCATCCATTAGTGTACAATTTGAAACCTGTTTGTGCCCTTTACTCGACTATTTTGTTCCAGTATTTCAATATGATCACGTATAGACATTTTTCTCAGTATAAAGCATGAAAGCAACTTAAAATATGAAGATATAGCCTAATCATAGGACGATGGCAGCCAAGCTCGTTTAAAGGGAGTCCGGTAATAATTCTGGGGTCAGCTCAACGTGAATTTGCCTGCAACAAACATTGACTAAAAGGGGTCTCTGTCACATATTGTCAGTATAAAGCATGAAACCAACTAGAAATATGAAAATATAATCTGGAGTCCGGTAGTAACGGGAGTCCGGTAATGATTCCATTGTTCATTCGCTGTGAACATATAGCCTAGTCAGGGGCGGTTCTAGGCATTTTGGGGCCCTAGGCAAAATGGGCATGGGGCCCTCAAAAGTAATTCTTGAAACACACACATACACAGAATAAGGGCCACTCTACACGGCACCATTATCTATCCTATCCTGCAAATTGAGAAAAAAAGAATGTGCCCCAAAAAACTTCACCATGAAACAAGCTTCAGATTACTCCAGCATTTGCTTACATGGTAAGTATTGATTGCACAGATGAAACCAGACAGAGGAAAAAAGACAGGGTGAAAAAAAGAAGAGACTGAGTAGCCTACTCATTTAACATTTTAACACCTTAACATTTTTACAGTATAAGACTGATGCCAAGGTAAATGTAGCCTACAGGAGAGACAGAAAGAGAGTGAAAATGAGTGAGACAGTAAAGCAATAAGCCACGAGAGGCCGAAGCGGAGTGCTGTTAAACCCCTCAGCTGTTCTAAAACCAGCGCCTACTGTACGCACGGACTCGAGTGGCCTATTGATTATCTAAAACCGTTTAAGTAAATTGTTTATAAGATTTCTTTGCATAACTAGGGCCCTATGATTTCCGCGATGCGGTAAACGCGGATGGAATCACGGAATCTAGTTATAAAAACGGAATTTACTGATAAACACGGAATCGAACTGAATTATTTGTATCTTATTGTCCACTAGAACTGTTAAATTGTTATGCTTATATTTTTTATTGCCCATTTTACATATGTTCATATTTATTGCTGTAGACTTTTAATCTTGCACTGTTGCACTACTGGACTCATTTGCACTACTACCTTGACACACACCCCATACTGGACCACAGTACATTCATGCTCATCTCTACCATTAGTATTTGTATTCTATTGTTCCTTTTAGTAATGTTGATCTAGTCATGTTGTTTTGTTGATCTGCTTCTTATCCTGTGTAGGCCTACACTGTAGTATATGTTGTGTGTATCTTTTTAAGCTGCTGGGACCTTGAATTTCCCCTTGGGGATCAATAAAGTATCTATCTATCGCTCTATCTATCTATCTATTTCCGCGTTCACAAAATAAATGCGATCGCCCACTTACAAGATAAACACGGTTTCTGCCCGTTGCCACGGTTTCTCCTCCACCACGCAAACATTTTCCTCAGAGATCGAGGCTGTTAGAGCAGGCTTAGGCTTCTTCAGAAATGAACTTATCTTAGGCAGTGTAACTGCATTTTTCCTTCTCTGCACGTTTTTTCCTCTTAGTAGGTCTACAACCGCTGTCATAACTTCGTTGCATCTTGACTTGTTCACTGTCAGTTTTGAATTCTCTAAATTCGCGCTCCCGCACAGATTCTATATCAACGCGTCATGAACTAGCCCAATGTAGAGCAACCAAGGGGTGTGTGTGTGTTAGGAAACATACTGTATAGACATTAATTTGATATTCTGATGCTATTTTGGTGTGTTTTTCAATTTATATAGCTGGCTAATTAACATCAGTGACAAATTAAAATTACATATATTGTTTGGTGTTCCCCTAAGTGGCAGGGCTGACTGTTGGGGGCCCCCTAAACTTTGGTTCGCCTAATGGTAAGTCCGCCCCTGAGCCTAGTAGGCCTACTGTGCCTTTTGTCTCAGTAAATTAAAATATCCACGTTTGTGAGAATACAATTGGGAGGGCAAAAAGCTGGCAAATGTTGCAATGTGCAGTTGTTGCGAACAAAATGGGACAGGGTAAGAGTTGCTTGCCCTGTGAGTTGCCCGCCATGGCTTCATACAATTCTGCTACAACGCGCCTCTCAACAAACGAACTACGTGCTCATTTAGAACTTAGAATAAAAAAATGCCTGTCTCACAATAAAAATAAAAAATGCCGCTGGCCCGGAGCAGCATTACTGAACGCAATATGAGCAGAGGGCAAACCGCATTCGGCACATTTAGGTCTATATTGCATATTGTGAAAATAGAACACAAATTAACATTTTATTATTATATTATATTTATATATATTCTTATATAACGTTTTTCATGTGTGTTTGTGGGCAAGGAACAGTCGTGTTTTCTGTGTCTCTCTTTGGAAATGATGTCTCGGTATTTTGTGTTATAATTCCTACTAAAGCTGGGGATTTGCTACTTGGCGCAGGCTGATTGTGAAGCCATAGGGTCCAAAATTGTAAAGTAATTCTAGCATAAAAATTTAACCATATTAGACCAAACTGCATATTGCAAAAATAGAACACGGAAGTAAACGTCTCTTGCTCCGCTTGACTCTCTGAATGTTGTGCAATCATTAGAGAGGTCTTGTGCTGCCTCCTAGCGGCGGCAGCTGCACTGACACATCACGTAACGCCGTGACTCATGTTTTACGTGAGTCTCGTGGCCACTCCCAGTTGGTAATGACTGTAGAATCTCCATTAACTGTGGGAAGTGCACTGTTTTGTTAGCTTAAATATAACACATTCTAATGTTGTAATGACTGATATTTGAGTCTTAGCAATAGAAATGGTTTACACTAATGTTCAGAAACACAAATAAACACACACACACACACACTGAGGCTAAAGAGTTTCCAAATGGTCAGCCAGATTCAATGATTTCAGAGGGGAATTTGTGGACAAGATTTTGTATGACTCTGTATAATGCAGTGTGTGTGTGTGTGTGTGTGTGCGCGCGCATGTTTGTTTGTGTGTCTGATAAGACCTCACACCACAGCCAGCCCAAAATTGCCTTAATTAGCCACCAGGGGCATGAGTTAAATTCAATATCATTTACAGCCTACAGGCACAAACCTGAAGTATTCTCCTGTAGCACAAACTACATCAAACACACTCTGAGCAGGAAAAGAAAAAAACAGAGGGCAAAATGGGAAGTTGCCTAGAATAAAAAAATATATATATATATATATCCCTCATATCACTCTGGTCAACTCAATTATAGATGCAGATGATAAACGCTAAAGCACTGACACAGAAAAAGGAGACGCTTGCAAAGATGCATTCAAAGCGCCTGACACATCTCTGTATCTATCTATCTATCCGTCCTCAGCACCCACCATCGGACCCACTCTGAGAATTTTACATGCTGGTGAACATTTTCAGCTTGACATGTGCTTTTTCTTCCAAAGCACATGAAAAGTGACTCAGAGGGGTTGGAGGAGGAACGGAAGCTGGTGGTGTGGGTTTGGGCGTGGTGCTCCAAAAAAACAAAACAAAGCAAAAAAGCAAACAAAAAAAAGCTAAAACAAACAAACAAACAAAAAACAGAGATGTCATATTTAGTGCCCCAAAACCTTTTTGAAGTAACTGGCGTCTGAAACACAAACAGAAAGGATTGTTTTTTGCTGACACCTGCTAAGGTGCGGGTGATGCCAGTGATTGCTCTTGTAACAGATGGGGGAGGGGAAGGCTGCGAGACGTAACATGTGGGGGATTGCTTGTGACTGTGATTAAAATCCCTCTTTGAGTCCAAAGCAGTTGCAGTCTCCCATAAAGCAAAGCCCCAGCAAAGACCCAGTGGCTTGTACTGCACACACACTGCAGTGTGCAACCAGACAGAAAGCCTTTGTCATACACATGACTAGCTAATGTCATTCTTAGCCCTAGATGAAAAGTGAAACAAATTAACTTCCCATCCTATTATTAATACTCAACCATCCTGTTGCTTTTGTGTTACTGTCATGACAATCTATTGCACGTCAGCTGTCTTAAAGTGAAAAACATCTCCTCTTATGTGTGTTAAAAATGTGAATGTTAAAGGGTCCATAGAATGTCAAACTACATTTACCTTGTTATTGTTGAATTTAGGTAGCTTAAGGTAGGCATGATGATGGTCAAAAAATGTGTTCTATGGTTCCTTTAACATGTCAATCTTGCAATCTTCCACCTGCAAAGCTGGAACTTCATTGAGCTGATTTGATAACAACTGATGATAACCTGTATCAGAATTTAGAAATTATTGCCTATATTGTCTACTGGTCCATACAAGCCAAATAGGTAACATAATCTCAGTAACAGTGTACATTGCACTCTCTATGTTCTCTTCTGCTCTTTGTTTCTCTCTCTCCACTGTTCTACCCATTCTACCCATTCCACCTCTCTCATCTAGCCTACATCCTCCTGCCTTGAGTGAAGACACAACTGTCCTTGTGGCTGAACAAAGTGCTGGGAGACTCAAAAGACTTTCCACTGTTAAAAAGTTGGGTTATTCAGAATTTGTTCTAAGGTTGATTTCAAACCCCCCCCCCCCCCCCCCCCCCCCCCCCCCCATGTCAGCCAAGGCCTGCTCTTGAAGCTAGAAGAGGCAGGCTGTGTATGTGTGTGTGTGTGTGTGTGTGTGTGTGAGAGCAGCCAAAGCCGCAGGGCATCCCTCAAAACATCTCACTCCACCGCCACAGAAGACAAGGTGTCTGAAGAGAAGCTTCCAGGTGACGAACCGCCAAGGAAAGAAAAACCTGAATTTCATAAAAAAAGAAGAAAGCAAAGAGAGGAGAAATGAGAGGGTGTGGGTGGGAGTTGGTGCGGGGGATGAGTGCCCACTGAGTCTTCTGCCACACTGCCTTTTCACTTAGTTGATGTAGAATTCAACAAATTTAGTTTTTTTTTTTCTCCGTCTCCAACGAATGAGGAGAAGCACACCATTCATGAGTCCCATGTCTCCATACAAATCATATGTGCAAAGGGATGCATTAGGTGCCGTTCACACGGAACCCGCTTTTCACCTCCAAAAAAGCCTACTGTGTCGCAACCATTCCGAAAACTCTGTGTTTGCAAAGCGGTTTAGAATGTAAACGTTGCTACTGTACGCAACGCCCATTGTTAATAAAAACGCGACCTCAAAAGTTGAGGGAAATAGGGAAACAATTGAAATCAAGCGCCTGGAGGTTAAAAAAAGCGTGTCCGTGTGAACGGCCCCTTAGGCACACAGTTTTGTTCCCTCTCTGTAAATGCTTGTCATGAATGTGTTTCCATCCCAAAGCCTGGCTTGGATGCTGTCAGCACTGGACATGATGAAAGATTTCACTCTAGACCAATGGCTGCTAAAGCTTCTAATAAACACCGAAGTGTGTTTACAGGCACACTAACCAAATCCATGGGCCAAGACAAACACGGGCACCTATAGGATTAAACAGGGAACAATAAAGTCCTTCAAGAGACAGGAGCACTATCTCTGTCAGTGCTTGTCATAACAAAGCTTAAGGCTCTGGCTTTCATGAAGCGCAGCCATTGTGGAAGGAAGAATGGAGGACAGAGGTGTGACAAATGCAATGCAACTGTGTGCCACCGAAACTCTCCAGAGGCTTACACACACAGACAAACATACTCACGCATGCATACGCACACACACACACACACGTGAAACACACATACACACACGTGTGTGTATCATTCCAAACTCATCACTAGAGTGCACACACATTCACTCACACACACACACACACACACATCTGTACACATACCTGACAAATGCATTTATGCCGTCCGTAGGAAGTCAGAAGAACAAAATAGGTACAACAGGCTGCTCATGTTTCAGACAGACAAAGGGAGTGCGTCACGACTGCAAGATTAAACAGACCTTTTGTGTAATCAGGCCAGGCTGCTAAGATTTGACCTTGCAAAGAACTTGCTGTGCAGCAAGACGTTTGCCTGGAATCAGCTCAGTGAATCCTTCATCAGACATCCTCTAACAAGAAGTCAATCAGTGCTTGAGAGAGTAATTGCACGCTGTCAATACTCAATCAAGAAATGCCTGCCGGTGGAATAATGTTTGGATTTGATCTGGGTTAATAATGCCATCCAGGCCCGTGTCGAAGAGTCTGCACTCCTTGCTCCATCCTTCGCGCTTTGTCTTTTTTTTAACCCCATTTTCTCTTTCTCATTCTCTCTCTCTCTCTCTCTCTCTCTCTCTCTCTTTCTCCATTCTTTGTTTTTTTCCCTAGTAAAAACAAGACTGGGTTCTGATTTCCCAGTCCAATATTTTTTGTCCAATACATCTTATGTTTTCTTTGTAAAAGAAAATGCTTAATAAGATGTTCAAGAAAATAACTTTTTTCAGATGGAGGAAAACCACAAGAAAGATACCACCATGGCTTATTGTCAGAGGACAGACATACTTTTCTGAATGTTTTGTTTTCTCTGTGATTATGTTTTGGACCGTGATTACTGTAATTTATGGGACGGATGTTATCTGTGATTTTATTACACCAAAAGGAGCACAGATAATTCTCATTACCACTTTCATCAAAGTCTTCCTGTCTATGCAAGTTTCACCATTTTTTAAGCTTATAAATCAAACCCAATTGCTGCCCTCTGGTAGACCATTTTATTACATTATTGAATCATGTCTAGACACTGGAGAGTTTGTTTTGTTTAGCTGTCATATTTTAAGCTACTATCATGGGTCCTTCTTTAACTTGGTAAATTCTCTCAAGTGGCCACTCTAAGGCTTTCATTCCCTTGGCTTTAGCCAAATGGAAAAGGTTAAGCATGTTGGGTAACCATGTTGAGCTCAAATATTTGAAATATGGGCCCGCAACGGTGGATTTCAGGGGAAGTAACAAACGCTCTGTGCTTTCAATTAAATTCCATTAAGCTACATAAAAACAACCAAGGCCAAATATGTGTAGAAAAATAAATTGTTACTTGTTACACAAATGGCATTGATCATTCAAAACATTTTAGTGGCCTAAATTTAATTAGTGTTCCAAATTGATTTGTGGCTTTTACTCCCATACAGAAAGTGAATTCATTGTCTAGAAACATTCTTCAAATATTGTCTTAGTTATATTTACACAAAACTATTAAATGCTAATGATAAAGAATGGCTTTCATGTTTACAAAGAACAATCTAAGCTATGTCAATGAATGAAGTCTTTTACTCACCTGGTCTTAAAATGTGATAGGGTCACAGTTCAATGGCTAAATTAAAACCATTTTAAATTTATCAGGTTTAGAGAAGCCACACTTGCTATTATAACCTCCAGACAAGACTATTAAAATGTCTTCTATGCCAGATCAGCAAATCATTTCTTGCAGGCCCAAAGTGGGCCCAAAATGCAGCAGCCAGACTGCTCACTGGGAATGAAGACCTGTATGAAGTGGCATTGACTGTTTTTAAAGTCTAGAAGGACCAGGCTCCAAGCAAAATAACAGAAATGTAATGCCCATATGCACTGTCACAACTGCATCCCAAGGACAACTGGCTAACAAAGGCATTCTGAAATTAAAGGGGAAAATTAATTCTCAAGGTTATTCAGTACTGCCTTCGCTCAAATCTTTTGAGTTCATTGATCCAGGCTCTATCTTTCAATCATTAATAGCCTGGCTCATTTCTAGCACACACCTGCCCTGTAAAACTTTCAGCTCTGTGCGCAGGAGAGCGGAGGTGTTGGGAAAGCTCCATAATTTCCATTAGGAGTCACTGCTGCTTTGATAATCTGCTGAGTAAAGCTCTTGGAAGTACAGTAGACCCCCTCCTTACCCCTCCACCCCCATTACTCTATATATTATAGTAGTTGCTGAAGCCTGCATTATTCGAGATGCCAAAGCCTGATTCAGACAAATAACCTTTAAAATGAGAGTGGATAATCGTGATAGTATGTGTGGTATAAATATTGGCAGAGTGCTGTTTGATGTTATGTTAGAGCTGGTCTCGAACCAGAGAGATTTAATCAGATTAGCATGGAATGGCGCACGCTGTAAATTGAACGACACCCTCCACTTGATGAATTCCTGCCCGCGTGGCACTGACAGGGGAAAGATGGGTGGGGACGTCACATTTTGCTTTATTAAACCCTAGCGTACACCGTCCATACACAGCCCACCTTTTGCACACACCGAATGAGGTTGCATCTACACTTGGTCAAATCTTTTGAGTGTATGAGATTTGGCATGAAAAGCACATGAATGAGATTATAAGACTATACATTATACACAGAACCATGGCCAAACATCTGCTGAGGCTGTTTACAGTTATATTTATGGTTAATTTACAAAACTCAGCCAGCGTGGCCTGTAGTACAAATTTATGATATTATATATTGGTTGTATGTGAGTATTGCTATTCGAAAGTTCCACATGATCTGTAATGAGATTAGGCCATCTGAGAAAGGCAGGCCTGAAGTGTTGACGACCACTTAACATTCATGTGACCACTGTTTGAGCACAGGATGTGCGAAGACCATTTGGTCTGAGAGACGAGTTTGTTGATTAAAGACAAATACACACCGACAGCAATGATGAAAGGGAAGTTAGCCTTAAATACGCTTCTGTGTCACAGCTCAGGAGGCCAGTTCAGAGGGAACCACTCAGGGGGAACCTTGACACTGTGTCCTCCGGACTTCTCCCGTAGTCCGTCATTCTTCCATGTAACATGTTGCAACTAACTAATAAAATGTTCTCATCAGTTTCATAGCATTCCGACGGTCTTCGTGCGGTTTATGTTTTCGGATCACAGCAACGGTTCAAATTTATTCCTACAGGCCTATGTGGTCAAAAAATACATACATAAAGTGGCTTTGTGGGGTGATGTATGAAACTCAGTCTGAATGCCTCCAAGTGTTCTAAGGACTTTGTGACACCACCAACATTTGTCAAACCAAACAAACAGCTCAATAAACTTTCTGGAGTTCCGTACGTCTCTCAGTGTAGTTCAAAGTTTTATGCTGTCTCTAAGTAGCCTATTTTTGCTGTAGGCATATGCTTCTGTTTGAATCACTACAGTAAAAGAAAGGCTGTTTGGTTGTATCTGAAACATACCATCACTCGGAATAAGCAGTCGGAGGCACAATGACTGTACCTCAAGCAATACCAATACAACTGCCTGGAATATTTCCTCAACAATGCAATGCCAGCTATGTTGTTAATTACACAGTAGCATTTACAGCCAGTATCAGTAAAAATAAAGTATATGAGCTAACCGTGAGGAAAAGAGAGAGAGGGAGAGAGAGAGAGAGAGAGAGAGAGAGAGATCATGAAAGGGTGTAAGCAAGAGATAGAGAGCAGAAGTCTGAAAGATATCCCAAAATAGGTTTCCGTGGTTTCCTTATTACAAAACCCCTGATTTATTAAGTCAGAGTTCATTTCTACCATTAATGTCATAGTTGATTGGTTGCCAGCTATTTGCTCTAATGGTGGTGTGACATGGTTTATTCCCCTTAATTATAGTTAGATTATTGCCTGCCTCTGCTTTTCCTGGGAAAGACCATCGAGGAGACTAGCTCTGTCAGCTCTTTTCACGAGCCAGCTGTTTAGATTCCAAACTCTAAGGCAACGCTAAGTAAAAAATATGGAATGTTTTTTTTTCCTTTATTTGAATTGGTTGACAGAAAGGACCATTCCTCGTTTCTCTCGGCTCCCAGCAGTAATTACTGACTCTTATGGTGACGGACTGAGCTAAACACAAAGGTGTACCGGCAAACAGGAAACTTGTGGTTGTAACATTGTGACATTATTAGTAATGTTGCAAACACATTCCACCCACACAAAAAGACACTCAAAATACTGATATGGACATGCTCCTACCAAGCAGGAGATAAATGACCAATTAATTATGTTTAAATTAAAATTGTTAATTAGAAATCCCATTGATCCTCCTCTCCACTTCCGACAACCACCCCACCCATACACACAGCTGGTCTTTAAAACAAACATCCCCTCAAACTGAACACACTCTCTCTCTCTCTCTCTCTCTCTCTCTCTCTCTCTCTCTCTCTTCTTTGTTCTTGAAAACTTTCTGGTCAAGCCCAGGGACAAAAACACTATAAGGACGACGCCTCCATTACATCTCAATTGACCCCGGTTCTAATGCGAGGTGAGCGCGGGAGAAAAGTGTGACTGTTTAAGGAGCGCGACAGCACACTACTGGCGTGGCTCGGGGCCTTGTATGTATTCAGGATTAGTTTGCATCCTCGGGGAGCATTAGTAACAACCTTTCAGAAGTACTGATTGGAGAGAAGGATGTGCTGCATATTAACAGGAAGTTGCCATCCCCGGAGGATTCCAACTGGAAGGGGAGCAAAGAGGAGCTGACAGGAGGGACAGCCAAGGAGGAGGTGTGTGTGTGTTTGAGTGTGTGTGTGTGTGTGTGTGTGTGTAAAAGAAAGGCAGTCAGTGTGTACCTGGCATCTGAATGGCCCTGAATTGAAATGATTAAGATGCACTTGAGCTAAAATAAGTTTAAGCGCTGATGCTAGTCAGGGAGGACGGAGAAGTAAAAGCAGGAACAAGAGAGAAATCCATTACAGTGTGGCAGCCTTAACAGATTTATTTCAAATGTCCTGGGAGCTGGGGCTGGACAGGAATATGCCGGGCCACCGAGGCACCCCTATAAACCAAAAGGACAAGTTTGCACAAGCAGAAAAAAGTAAGGAGGTAAGGATAGGTTATTGAGGGGATGGGGGGGGGGGGGGGGGCGTTTACAACACATAAAAAGTTAGAAATCGTGTTGTTGGGTTTTTGAGGGGTTAGGTGAGGAGAGAGAAAACAGCACACAGTTGTGTCTCAATGAGTTATGGCATCCCCAATGAATACACCAGATCTACATCCATTTCCCCATACCTGTGCAATTCATCATGAATAATGATGGCGTCTTTTTTATTTCTTTATTTATTGTTACATCCCCTTAAACTTTATGAAAGGGTTTCAAGGAGAGGCGAACTTTTCAGCTGGGGTCGATACTGGTTTTGTGTGCCGCATAGCATTGGCTGCCCTTGTGTGTGTGTGAGAGAGAGAGAGAGTTAGAGAGTTAGTGTGTTTGTGTGGGACGAGGGGGTGTGTGGTTGGGTTGTTTGGTAAATATTATTTTGGGCTTGTGACGTACGGGAAGGCCCATGGCTTTGCTCATTATAGCCTATGGGCAGTTGCAGAGACCAAACAAGCAAATAGAGGCTGTTGTCCTTTGTGTGAGGCAAAGCACAAGGTCAAGCTTATGTTCCAAATGAGCAATACAGTCTAATCAAACTGCAAAAGAAATGAATTGGCTTTTAACATTCTACTAAATTTGGAATCGCCGGGACTGTAAAAATAGCTATTGCTATCATACAGTACTTCATTAAAGTCTGAGTATATTTCTGTAGTTGTTAATTTTAACAATTTTCACTGCGCACCCACTTGAGTGAAACAAATGCCTTTTGGTTCTCCATGGCCGATTGTTTGAGCTAATAAGCCATGTCGAACAGGTGTATCACGAGTCCTTAGGAGCCTATTTGCTCTAATAGTCTTTAAGAGGCAGTCTCTTCTAAGAGGCTAAGAGGCCCCAGCACTTGTGCTGGTCGTGGCTGTCTCTGCCAGCTGTCTCGTCAGCCCCCTCCTGCATTAAGCCTGACTATAGTCGCAGAGCAATCAATGCGCTCCTCTTGTCTGCCTGGTGCCTGCCCCACATATATCAATTTATTGGAATGTTCTCACATAACAGCCCAATCGTTTCTTCCTGTTCAAGTCATCGTCTCTTTTTCACTTGGCCGTCTCTCTTTCTCCCTCATCCACACATTCTCAAACACTCACACATACCGCCCAGGTGTAGTATTGGTAATATCACTGCATACGCCTTCTCAATTAAGTTTTTTTTCTCAGAAAAGTATGCTTTTTTGAAGGGCCGGTGGTTGCCCTGATCTACGTAACACCGTCAGAGTACTTTTGCACTCCTCTGGGAGGTGGAATGAGACGGTAAGAGCAGCATGGGTAAAAAAAAAAATAACTGCACCGAAATAACACACATATTCAAACCTGCTGCTTCAGAGGCGGAATGTACAAATCTGCTAGCTAAACCAACCCTCCAGTGCAGGCCACTGATAAAGACATTTGGTGGGCTGGCCAGAGCGTGGGACTCCCACGACAGAGTGTGGGGAAGGTGAGCCATCACTGTGTTCAGACACGGGGCGAATCAAACAGCACACCAGGGCCCCAGCTACGGAGCAGATGGGACGGCGCAGGTATTGGTCCATCTATCACCGGAGCGTTCCCTCTCCGGAAAACACGGCGCGGCAGGATATCTATCGCTCTCACTTTTAAACAATATTCCCTCCATCTTTGTCATCGCGGAGCAACTTGAAATTCTGGCAAATATCCGCTGAGAAATCAGCAAGTCTGGACTAGTAGTGGAGCTACTGGGGGTTGATGGGGGTGGGGGGTGGGTGGAGGCAGAGAGACAAGGAGGAGGGCCAGTCGATTCTATAGAGAGAGAGAAATTTTTTAGGGGGGTGACGATGTGAAAGATTGTCTTTTCATGATCAAGTGTCTCACACAGTCAGTCTAATGATGGACTATGGAAGACTGAAGGAGGAGCTTCAGTGAATAGCCACTGAAGTGGGCAAAATGGCCACATGTTTGTGGTGCCAGCCTATTGCATTTAGCCTTACACACAGATGCTTGAGGCTTCCTAAAGAGACATGTAGCCTGTCAGTCAGTGCATCATGGTGACGGCCATGACACTCCCTCAAAGGATGGTTGCTAGGGTGTGATTAAGAATTGAATGTATGTAACTCTGGATTGCTTAGAGAAAACAGTAGGCTTCAAAAAATGAAAAGTCTTCAAAAAGAGTGAAAGGAAAAAGACAGTGAAAGATGTGGAGTGGAAGGGAGAGTCAGAGGCCAGAAAAAAATAGGAAAAGCAGAAAAAAACTGATCTTGTTACGCGCAGGTCAAAGTCAAGTCTTCAACGTGTTTCCAAGGTGCTTTTTTCCCGACAGCCTGGCCTGTCAGAACCCAGGGAGATTTTTCTGACTGGCAGGTCATCTCTGCAGGTGGAAAGCCGAATCCCATTGTAAAACAGTCCATTAAACGCAGGCTCACAGGCCAACTATGGAAGGAATAACACCACAGGAGAATCTTCACATTAAGTTCCATTGCAGTGATCTTCACCAAACTTTTGAACCCCTGATTTTACTTCTCAACAATTACTGGATGCTAGTGATCGATCCCCTGTGGTTGTTCAAAGATGCACAAGGAATACTTACATGTGTGGGAGAAGTGGCGGAAGCTGTTTTTTTTGTTGTCTTTTTCTGTTGTACATCCATTACTGACTCATCACTGTCATGTCTTGTCAATTTGATTCACAGGACAGGGCAATACCTCCAAGCTTTCACTTGACCTAAACAAGATTCCTGAAGCCACCGCTCCTTAATCTTTTCCGCCCGGAATGAGATGAGAAACACAGGATGCTCCGAGGTCACCGGCGTCCTCCAGGACCTGCATCCTGACAGGGTGCCAGGACGGCGTGGTGCTCCCTGCGCAAAGCCACCGGTGGAGCCTGACAGCACGGAATTAATTGACATGCCTCCGAGAGGCGGTTCTTTAATAACATATCGATCAGCCAGGTCAGATATGCAAAGTGTCTGCCACGTAGCATCGCTCTTAGCGAGGGAAGCAGGATGCTGGTGGAATGCCTGATACGGCTCCCTCCCGTTGATTAAAAGAGGTATTAACCCCTCTGATCAGACGCCCAGGTGCCTCCCTCAATGCTGGGCAAACTCACTGACATCGGCCCCTCACAAAGAGTTCTCTGTAATTTTCCACTTTTACCCTCACTCTCTCTCTCTCTTTCTCTCTGTCGCTCGCTTGGGTGCCTTTCGTCCCATCTCCATTTCTCTAATGACAGTGAACCACTCTGAAATACACAAATACATGCAGACACAATACGGTACAATGTGCAATCCAAAATAACCTATAGGCAGAGACGCAGGTGATTTTGGTTATCAGCCAAAAAGCTTCTTCTTCATTCCATGAGCAGTGGCGCCTTACAGACATTTATCATGTAAACCAGCACAAATGTGCATCATATTTGTGTGTGTGTGAGTGTGTGTGTGTGTGTCCAGAGCAATTAAAGATTATGTTACCCCCACTCAAAAGCAGCATTACTGTCAATAATCAAAGGAGGGAGAACCTTCTCAACAAAAACTCTGCTGAACCATTATCTTAATATAACATCTTCAGAACTAGAGGGGATCGATACAGAGCCATTACACACACCAAAGGGAACATTCGGCTGTGTTGCCATCTGCCATCACACGTTGATTATTCATCTTATGTCCAGGGCTTAAAAGCCCAGGGAAAGAATGTCTTTTTCATTCTGGTTAACACAAAAATAGCTGGAGCAAGTGGCCCATGAAAAGCAGTATTGACAGGGAGAGCACACCTCCTTCTAAAACAAGGGCTGAGAAAGGTCAGACTAGCTATTTGGCATTAACAGTGGCTCTCAGCCAGGCGTACAGGCAGCCCTGTGAATCCCATACGCCTCGCTGCCACTATATTTAGATAAGCATGTAAAGAAATGAGAGGAGGAGGAGGGGGGGGGGGGGGGGGGGGGGGCTGTTTGAGATCTTTATTACGCTGATAATTGCCATGCTCAATGATTTCCCAAATGCTGCTATTAATCTCATCCGTTTATTCTGGGGCATGTAATCCCAGCAATACATTATGCATTATGCAAAACGGGAATATTTTAGCTTTCAAAAGAATGCATCTTAGAAAGAATCCTAACGCCCTTAAGAATGACCACACATTTCAGTAGGCAATATGATGGTTCAGCTATGTGTCTGGTGAATGTTTATCATAGTTGTATCTTCTGGTCCTATTTTACACCCACTAAAATTGTACTCCATGTCCAAATGGCTCTACATTCCTCCTGTGTTAATAAGGTTGGAAGAAGCACAGCCTATTTGTCAACTTCATAACGTGAAACACTAATCAGCCACGGGGCTTTAGGCAAAGTGACACCTCACAGGGCAGCAGCTCACGAGCGGTGCGACATGGGAATAAATTGCTAGGGCGACACATGCGATCAGTAATGCCCTGGCACACAGCAGCACGGCGGCAGCCCACTTACCCTCTGTGGTGAGATGCGTCACAGGGTGATTGAGGGTCTTCCGGTTCCAGCCAGCTGCCCAGACGCCACGGCAGGTTTGTCTGCCATTGACAGCGAGCTAATGGCGGTAGGCAGCACTCTAAAGGGCCATGAAAGGGGCCCTCGGCTGAGTGGCCCATCCTGCACTGGCACTGATGCACACAGGCGGTGGGTTAACCCTCAGCAGTGTGGCTTTTTAGAACAGCAGGAATGCTTTTACTGATGATATTCAAAAAAATCAAATGAACACTACAGACATTGCTTTTAACTTTGTTTCAATTACATTTTACCTTAGTGTTACATAAGTTTACCCTAACTTAATTCCAAACTCCCCTTTCTGATCTGGCAAATTTACAAGCCCGCTGTACAGTCATTTGTCCTTACAGTGGAAAACATATTACATTGACTAGCAAGTCAATTACTAGCAAGTAACTGAGGTGGCACTTTTTTGGGAATTAATTCTTGCCATTGTCTTTTAAAATGGATAGTTTCTCATGATTTTATTCAAAACTAGACTGCATTTTCTCGGCAGAAACTGCAAAGTGGACTTGCCACCGCCCCCCCTATTCCCCCACCAACCCTCGCTCAACATCCCCCAACACC
>JAGFZM010002097.1:304725-317127 GCA_017657215.1 Limnothrissa miodon | reverse complement strand
CAAGAAGAGGCTGTTCTTTCGCCCCAAAGCTCTTAGTCACCTCAGGTTGTTTGCATCTCCTCTTCTCCTCCTGCCATCCTGGGTCTTGAGAGAGAGAGAGCTGTAGGAGAATGTGAGGGCAGGGTGGTTTCAGAAGTGATGAAAACCCATCAATGCCACCACACTCAATAAAGCAGGTCACACCTGACCCCCCCCACCACCACCACCCCCCTTAAAAAGCAGTCCAAAGCTGAATATAGAATATAACACATCTACAAAACAAAAAACTAAACAAATTATATATAATTAAATTATAATTATATAATAAGAAGAACAATAATTACATTAAATTAGATATAATTATTTACATATAATTGATTAGATCATGATGTGTGTGTGTTTGTCCCTGGTCACTTAGGACCTATTCTTGTGATTGTCTTCACAGAAGCAAATCTCACTGTTGTTGTGTGCTGTGTTCCCCATGCAGAATGCATCAAAAATGAATGGCCTTCTTGTGTCATCCACTTGACAGGGTGGAAAAAAATAAGCAAAACTCGATTCCTCCTGTCTGGTGGAGGGCCTTCCTGTTTTGAGCAATAATTTGCCTCAGAGAAAGCTTTGGGGGACTCCTGCCCTGTCAGAGTTAAAACTCCAAAGATCCTTGGCACACGCCACCCTCCCCTCTAAGCCTCAACCCTCTAGCCGTTAATTTATTCCACATTAAAGGAAGCTGTGGTATCTCTGCTGTGCCATTCCCTCCCTCGGAAAGTTCTTCCGTCTTCTTTTCCTGCTTTTCTCTCCCACAGTCATGAGCCACTTTCAGTCATGAAGTCTCTTATTTTTGTGCCGAGGAAAGCAAAACAATATCTTTCCCAGCTGGGGTAGATGAGAATCCCGTCTATTGTATTCAAATAAGAGCCCTCTCTCCTGGAGGCCTGGGCAGGGGCGGTTTAGGGAAATGGATGGTGCCGTGGCTGATAGGCGGCCGCCCCAGGCAGTCGATGAGTTCAGAATTGAAAAGATGGACAGCCTTCGGTGCCCCCTGCAGGAGCGGGGGGCCTGGCCCCTGATGGCCTCTTGCGTGGGGACACTTTTGCACGAATCGGCAGGCAAGGCTGGCACTATCCGCCAGATGCCATTGTGTGACTGGTGAACTGTGTTTGTAAGTCCCAGCTGGCACACTATGGAAAGGCGGGCAGGGGCCGCGATTGGATTTTGGAGCTGCGGCAGCAGCCTGACGACAGGATGCTGGGGAGGTTTTTATTTACTGATTTATTTAATTATTAAAAATCTGCATGGGTAAATGGATGGAAAGCTGTGGGGGAGAGTGCATCCCTGAAATGCCATTTCAGAGGAAGAGAGATTTGTCAAAACCAACAAAGCCAACACTATATCAGTGTTGTAGTCGAATAACAGCTGGTTCAGAAATGCTTAGAATTTGTTGAATGTTTATACTAGCTATTTTATGTTGCAACATCTCTCAGGAAAATGGCAGAAAACAAAAAGAAAAAAACAATCACAAATGAATGTTGCAAGAGACACCTGCATCTGCCAAAAATACAAAAAACACCTACATTGGCATATCTTAGCAGAAATAAGCAAAACCTTATTGTTGTTCATATTTGGTAGCTTTCATTACAAAACAGTAGTACATATGTATTTACAATTTAATAACCACTTCCACATCGCTTATTAACAATTATGGCACCATACTGGACACAGAGAAATTTAATTTGCACAGCTATGTGTGTATTTGAGTCATAAAAACCTTGAAATATATAGATATCTACTAAAGATTTAAGAATATACACACTGATAGAACATTTTGGAAGGCTTACATAAAGCCTGCCTCTAAGTCTGTTCTGGTTAGAGTGATCACAGAGGTTTTTTTTTTTTTTTTTTTAAATCCAGTGAGCCACCTGCGCTATTCATGTGCGAACACAAAGTTGTAAAGGGTCTCCGCAGGGCACTGTGGTACCTTACCTTCTCTTTGGTTTGCACTGCACAAGGCCTGATGTTCACACTCCTCTCATCCTCCCCCGTTTCTATGGCTACCTTGTGACATGAAAAGACCATCCAGCCAATCTGTTGTTCTGGCAAGGGTACAAAGCTCACTAATTAAAAAGTCCATCCACTCTGCACTGATTTCTACACAGAGACCTGTTATTGGTGGGGAAGACCTCCTTTACTCTATTTACATTTGGATATCTTAATCTTTGTAATTGTTATTGAAGAACTGTCTGCATAATGCATATAAAATAAAATGCATAAAAATAACAACATCGCCAACTGAAAGAGCAGCTGATAACTGAGCATAAGAAACACAGACACGAACAGGCTAAACAATATGCATTCAAAACAAAAACCCTGAGGTGAGGCAACTCTCACACAAACCTACCGAGTTTAATGGTCTGCTTGTAATGCCTCTCAAATTAAGCACTGGTAAGCAATTGCCTATGGGCTGCATTAAAGAAAAATCATGCCTAGAGGAAGGTTAAGGGGGGGCAATTATGCTTATGCCTGGAATTCTCTTTTTTCCTTCTTCCCTCTCTTCCTCCTCCTCTTTCTCTCTGTCTATATATCTCCCATCCACTTGGAGAATTTGGGTTTTTCACGGGGCAGCAGTCTTGCAATTTGCATGTGCTTGCTTGGGTGTGAAGGTTGCTGTACCCTCAACATTGACTTGTGTATGGAATAAAGACAAGCACCATCAGTTGAATGCAAATTAGTGAGTCCAGTCATCACGATGCATGCCTTTGCTACGTGTTCTCTTTAAAGGTCTATGAATCAGCCCATCAGATGTGAATAAAATAATTGCTGTGATGTCACAACCACAGAATAACCTATTACAACATGACAAGAACCAGAATAATAGAAAGAGCTGACAGCAGAGACTCACTGAGCAGAATTCACATTCACACTCACTCCAATGGAGAACTCTAGTGTGTTTTTGAACTTCTATTCTATTCTATTGTATTCTATGTATATATACACAGCTCTGTGTGTATATAATTATACAGCTCTGGAAAAAAAATAAGAGACCATTCTAATTGGGGTTTACTATTTAAAATGGTCGCTTATTTTTTTTCCAGAGCTGTATAAATATATACACACACTATACAAGTCAGAGATGAGGATAAGTGACCAGAGGATACTGAATGGGATCTTAGGCCAGAAAAGAGGAGGGTGAAACAACAATTGAGTTTCAAGCGAAATGAATAGAACAGACAAGACTAGAGTGCTATGAGTGGAAATGATGGAGTTTCCTACATTGTATTTGTAAACACACTCTGCTATAGCTCTGAGTCGTCACTTACAAACTAACTGTTTGGTAGCACTTTTTCAAACACCTTTCTCAGGTAACATTCAAATGTGGTAATCCCCTACAAGTTAGCAATTTCACAGAATGCTGTATTCCTCAAAAATCTCAGCTAAACTAAAACACATTCAATGTCTATTACCAAGGCTACAAATAACACGTCAAGGTTTGTTGATATCTTCATCCAGATCTCATGCCTCAGAACAGAGCCTGATTTCCCAATAAAACTCACTTTTAACATGCTAAAACTATCTCAAGTCTCTTTTATTGTCAATTTCTCTACATATACTGGACATACAGAGGAATCAAAATTATGTTTCTAGCTATCCCACAGTGATGCGGACAGTCAGGAGAGCCAGAGGCCGCTGCGTCTACACGTGCCGCCTGCTATAGCATTCACCCAATCACACACCAGTGCAGAGGATGACCATGCAAGGCTCCAGCCTGCCACATGCGATTTTCGGAAGTATATCTCCCTTCTTCCATCTCTTTCCTCTTCTTTACTTAGTTAAGAGACCTGAAAGAAATGTTCATCAATTTATCAAGATATTTTTGCTTATCAAGATATATTTGTTTCGGCATTTTTAAGTAATCCAAAATCTAGCTCAGTTTTTAGTAAAGCCATTTGCTGGAGACTAGAAGTGTGCAGGGTTTTTTTTTTTTTGTTCACCAGTGCTTACTAAATCCTGTACCTCAAATAAATGAGCATTTTTTTTTTTTACTTTTTTTTTCACAAATAAGTGCACAAGTCTTCAGACCAACATGCCTTTTTTAATGATACAAAAGTTGGGCTGAAGGTATTCACAGACACCAAGAATATTATATGGCCTACCTCTTTAGAGGTCTGCTTCACAACAAAGCCAATGTTAAATTTTTAATGTGTAGACATAGTTTTAAGTAACCCCCATGTGTAAACGGAAGTGTATATGGAAGGCATATTAATGTTTCCTTCCCACAGGGTATTTATTAGACGGCACATTTAAGTAAGTTTTATTGAACTGTCATGTGAAAGTCTACTACTACATTTCTGAATAAACAATAGCTGAGAAATATGAGAGAATGGTGTTGCAATGGTGATGCAACTTTTGAGAAGGTAGGATTCCAGGAGCTACTTAACCAACAATTCAGGTTGCCAATAGAAAGCCCAACCTACATACAGTGACCTAAATTATGAAAACTAACTCATTGTTTGACACATGATGTCAAGTATCTGGTAGTAGCAAATCTCACTGATTTAAATTTAGCAAACTTTAATACAAGGACTGAGCTTATTACCACTTGTCAAAGTGCTCACAATATAGGTGACTAGATTCTTTTTCTATTAGAACCGATGGATAGGTTTATGTTTAACTGGCTGTCCAAGCTCTCTCATTAAAGCCTATGGAGACTGTAATATGCATCACGTGGAACACGTGTAAACTTCAATTTTAAGTAAACAGTGTGAGAGTGGTGTCAAAGGTCCTGTGCTCATGCATAGAAGATGTGTGATGTGGGCAAGACTAATCTATTAACAAAATTATTATTAATTAAATTAATTTCATTAAAAAAAAAAAAAAAAAACATATCAAAACCACATTCGCACCGCAGATACACAAATTACAGTATGATTACAGAATGAACGACGCATGAGGCGTTAGGGTACTAATGTTTATTACTGCTCATCCAGCTGCTTTGAGTGTAAAGTCATTAGCAATATTCCTCAATCAAATGTAATTCAACCTACTGTTTCTACTATCACTACAGTGCATTTACTACTTCTTGCATTAAACATTAAAATGTCTAATTTTGGAGAAAAACATCCTATTTTAGTGCTCACTTCCGACTCTACCAGTGAAGTATTATGTGGGTTCAGGTAACAAAGAATCTATGACATCATATTTCTCTGAGTTCACTTTAAGAGTAAACCTAGTCATCACAGCAACCTAATATAATATGCTAGAGCTTGAGGTTGGGTGAATCTGGGTGCAGTATGTATCTAACTAATGGCTCTCTAAAAGATAGCTGAGCTTTTAGACACAGGAAATCATAGGATATATAATGCTCTGTAAATTGATATTTGAGTAAATGTTCAACAGCATGTAATAGAATTAAACATGAAATAATTTTCTGTACAGCAATATTGTTCAGCTGTGCTTGCCAAGTAAAGTGTATTAGACATAAAACTAGGACCACTTAAATGCAAAAGCCTCTCTCAACCCCCCAACCCCCACCCACCCCCTCTCGTTCCTTCGGTGGAACACAGGATTAGGGGCAATTGATAATTGTTTATGCCGCAGGCTGTAATGAATTTGTGTATTTCAAGGAACTGCAGTTGGGTTCAGGCTGACACACACAGAAAACATAATGTGGATAGAGTGGTGTCTGACAGGGTGGGTTGCGGTGGCTTTACCTTAAAATAAATATGATATATTTATATTATTTTTTCCAAAATATTTTTTATACTTTCCGTGTCTTTAATGAGCATTTTTTGTGTTTGTTTTTAATTGGAACTGTGTTGGCAACTGTACATGCAATTGCTTATTACATTTTTTCTTTGATAAAATAAAACATGTTGTACGTTTTTTATTGTTTCTTGAACATCAGTGAACAGCATTCAATAACTAATCTTCAAAATTTTAGATATGCTCCCTTTGATCTCATGCAATTGGCTTGTAGCCACAATTCAAAGTATTTATACAGACAGAATCTATTTGAATGCGGCCTGTTAAGAAGGTGATAAGAACACAACACGTTTTAATTTAGTTGACTGAATGGAAACACAACAGCTTATTACAATATTACAGGTTCTTTTATGTGGTTTGTATTAAGTGGGCAGACACAGGCAAATATTATATGTAACAGTGGTCATCTCTTTCTGGGTTAAGTGTTCATTGTGAAGCTGGGTAAGCACAGTTGAGATGCATGGCCTGAGCATATCTCCCTCTAGGACCTGAACAGCAGATGTGCTCATGGCCTGGTGTGACTGCGGATGGCCCTGAAATGTCCAGGCCTGGTGAAAAATGGATTTTACCCAATTTATGGCTACTTCAGTTCATTCAGGTAATCATGAGCTACACAGACACACACACACACACACAGCTAGTAAAACCAGCCTGATATAAACTGGAACACAATACAGTATTTTTGAATATGAATTTGTTAAGGCTGTACACTTGGCAAAATGTGTCTAAAATGTAAATGTCCTCTGCCAACCAAATGCCAGAAAGAAGGAAATGAGCACTTTTAAGAGCATCCTCACAATTTTCCATTCAATGTATTTGCTTGTGACGATATTTGTATGCCATTGATAATGATAGAGAGTAAAAAACTTTACCAATTGCTTTCCAATTCATCAGTGACCTCAGTGGTTGCCAGGTTGCTGCAGTGGGACGCAAAGGGCACAGATTGTGCTGTCTTACTCCCTTTCCCAATGCTGTTGTGTGTTGTGTGGGCTATACGTATGCATTTGTTGATGTAGGGGGGTGTCTGTTTCTCACTCAGTGAACACTAAAAGAGACAAAGAATAAGTCTTTTGGGTACAGTGACCCCTACTGGTGTTTGTGGTTGCTTGAGAAAACAGTGATGTTCAGAAAGTCCCAGTCCCAGCCCCTGTTTTCTAAATTAAAAACATGATTTAAGAAGGCAAGCAACATAAATTTAATGGAGTCGCAATGGGAAAGGTACAGTAAAGCATACCAACATTGCCAAGCTCATGATATCACACGCAGTCACACGGATTAAAATAATCTGTGTTACTAAAGTATTTCTCCTGCCTCTCCAGACTCAGCTTCCGCTGGAGTTGAGCAGTAATGAGAACTCATTGTAATGGCATTGTACAAAGGAGAAGGCCTTGAGTGTAAGACGATCACCTCGTCTCTCCTCATGGATCTCAGCAGGCCAGCCTCAGAGGTCACTCTCTGGCCTGGTCCTCAGGGGAGGCGCCCAGAGGCCCTGGAGCTGAGGTTTTGCTGCAGTAGTGGCTGTATATTATGGAGTTCAGGGGAGGGATCAATGTGCTTTTATTGCGGTCCTTCCCCGGGGCCGGACCGCACATAGCCCCTTTGCCTGCCCTCAATCCATATCACCCCTGCTGTATTTACAGTAATGAAACATTTAGACGTGTAACGACAGCCATTGATTTTGTTGTGGGAACACTTCAGTTTTTTTTGGGATGCTGACTGACATTTCTCAAATGGCAACCCGTCATAAAATAGTAATGATCCTGATTAACATTCTGCCTTTATGCGGAAAAATTGATTTAATATTAAGATTTCGCTTAACTGCTCTCAAATATGCATGAGTTATGTAACTGGTCGAAAAATGACATTTGTTTTATTTTCCCGTTTCCTCAGAGGACCTATCAGCAACATTGATTTGACAGAGGTATTGATCAAAACCTGTCTAAAGTGACGTAGGGTTGGCAAATAATGCTTGCTGTCAATGAGTGCTTAAAAGACTAAAAACCTAATTAACTTAATGATGAGCCAACTGGATGGTACTAATCACAGACAACTAGACAACAGCCTGACAGCTTGCCAGACAACATAGAAATCACAGAAATAAATAGCTAAAAAACACTTTATTCAGTTTATAAAATATTATATAATAAAATATTATGCTCACCAAATGCAGCAGTAGAGAATAACTAATGAAGATAATGGTTATTTGTTTCATCAGCAGAAGTAAGCAGTTAGCAAATTGCCTTGTCCTGCTCCTGCGACCTTACATATAGACACAGCCTAAATCCTTAACTTAAGTGCCAGTTGTGGAATGTGGGTTTGGGGAACGCTTTTTTTTAAAAAAATGTATACCGAATGAGCCGTTCCCTTCCTTCAGAGAGAGAAACAGCTTAGAGATGTGATCTGGGCTCTGGAACCAGAGGCTAAAATCAATGTGTTTATGGTGATAATGAGGAGAAGGGCTCGTCTGGTTTCACCTAGGGTCCATAATAATCCCTCACAGAGGTGGGCAGGTGGGAGCTGAAACGTGAGACAAATGAAATCCAGCCCTCAACTCAGCATACAGTCAAACATTCCTTCTCAACAAACAAGTGAGTCTAATCCATGCGTGCTAATTAAAAGTGATGTTAGCCTTTACATGTACGCAAAACCATCCTCATGATCTCACCAGCGAGGTATGCTGAAAGCCTCTAGGAAAAGGGCAGAAGGCCAGCCTTGATACTAAGGTTTACACACTACCACCACCAAACAAGCAGCACAGCACAAGACAGCTCAGCCATTTTGTTCCCTGAAAAAAATATTCCACATAACTGTTAACTGTTAACTTTGGCTTAATTAGTTACCGTGGGGATAACTCCAAGTCTCAGCTAGAAGGTACCGACGACTGCAATCAATTTGTCACTCACAAAATGTCTGAAAGAACCTGTGCCTGGTTTAGCTCCCAGGCCGGGAGTCATTCTCTAAGGCGATAGCCGCAAGAGAGTCAACAGTTAGGCTAGTTACATGTTTATAACTCCAACAACTGGAGCAAATGTGGCCTTAAAGAAAAGAAAGAGAGAAAAAGTAGTTGGCCCATTCAAGTAAAAGCTTAAGGTGCATCTTTGAGTTATTCCCATTCACCACTGCTACCAGGTATTCTCAACACCTGGCAAACAATAGACCATCAAATTCAAGCAAGAACCCTAAGATGAAGGATAAATTAGTATTCCTGTCTATGGCTGGAAGCTCTGTGAAGCAACCCTGGGTGCACACAGCCTCTCTCACATCTCTTGGACATACACAGTCTTCAGCACATGCTGTTTCCTTGAGGTGTAGAATTAGTCGTCTCACTGAAATCTGATTAGTCACCCTGACAATGTGCCGACATGGAAATTACTTTCTTGTGCATATCATTAAAGAGAAATCAATATGATGAATGCAGTGAAGGCCAGGACTATTTATTGTGGCTGAACAAGGGCCATGCCGAGCCAGGCTGGCCTCACATCTCCCTGCGTAATGAGGGCTTAATTTGTCCGAAAGACAAAAACATCCACTTTGGGTCAGGGAGGGCTGGCAAATGTGTTTGCCGCGCCCCGCTCCCCCCTTTCCCTCTCTCTTCTTCTCCTCATTTTCTTCTATCCTCCGCTCCCTCATGCTGCACCCCTTCGCCTCTCCATGTCCACACATCCGCCCCCAACTTGGTCCAAACCTGTGACTTAATTACCTGAAAATAAATTGCCTCATGAAGAAATGTGAGCTGCACTTCAAGATGAGACCTCCTCACACTCCATATCTTAATGCTCTCATTATCCACCATGCTCCTAGCAGCTTTCCAGCAGCTTCAAAGATTTCAGTGGTCAAATTATTAAGTGACCTTAGCTTTGCATGTGAAAGGGCTTTGTTAATAAAGGTGCCTCACCACAGGAACTCTCTGAAAAGAAAGCTTTCTCCAAAAGAACTTTGGAGTTTAAATTTTACACATTCTGTGAACATGCAGAATGAGCACACATTTGAGCACACATATCAACATTCACACATAGTTTAAGTACTAAATTTAATTGTGCTAATTGTGTTTAATTGTGTAAAAGTAAAAAAACTAAATCAACAGGGACAGTTATGGAGTCAGTCATGGACTGACCTGTTCTTTCCTGTCCTGTCTTTCTGCAGTCTTGCTTTCAGTCTCCTGTCTTTTCTCCATGTCACTTCCTGTTTACTTCCTGTGTTTTCCCTGCCATGTGTTCTTGTGTAGCTCTGCCCCTCACCCGTGTCTGGTCTTGTGATTATTAGTCTCTTCATTTTCTGGTTCACCACAAACTAGATTAACAAATGTACTCAAAGGACATCAAATAATAAAGAGTGAATTGAAGAAAACATCAACAACTCACCTATTCAAAGTGGTAGTGACAAGGTCTACAAAGGTCCCTTCTCCTCTTCAGCTGAAATAGGTGAAACCTGATAATTTAATTCTTAAGATGGTGCTTAAAAAGAATAATTGAATCGGAAAAAGCTTGTTTCATGCTGTATTCGTGGCGTAACTTTAAAATAGATCATAAAAATCCGGTAGCCAGCGGGAGTGTGTTTTCTTCTGTCCAAATATGTCCACAATTGAATGAATCCAATTCAACAATTTTTTTTTCCATGTAAACATTTATTCATAATTAGTTTATTTCCATGTAAACTCAAGGAAAGATATCTTAATTTTGAATAATTCAGAATTAAAAAAGGGGTGGTTGTCGTTGGTATGTTGGATGTCATGTCGTTGCTGCCTGCAAGTCTTAAATCCAATCCAATCCAATTCTTTTTGAGATCTCCTTTGCTTTCTGACAGATTATTCTGAAATAAAAAATTACAAAGTAGCTATAGTACATAATGTGTGTAATATTTAATTTTTAAAAAGCTGCTGCATGTGATGATTGGCCAAGCTGTCTTCGATCTGATCGGGCATCCATGACTTTATCCTTGCATCTCTGCCCTAGATTGTTACCACAGGCAGAAATGTGGAACAGGCCACAGAGACCTGAATTTGCTTCAGCATTGTTATCTTCCCCAAATTCATCTCAAGCCAAGTGGAATCCCCAGTTTAAAGACACTGCACTGCCATCACAACCAGATACCCCAACAGCATTGCTGTCAACACCAAAGAAGTTGTAAAGTTGTAAAGTTGTAGTTGCCAAGAAAAGCTTCAGTGGATCCATCAGCTCAGAAAGCCCACCACACCAGTTCTACAAACTCCACAGAGATCTCTACTGCAGTAGCCACCAGAGCCATTTCTTGGCTATTACAGATGGTATGGAAACATGGCATCTGTGTGGGGAAGAACAGTGCCAACTTCACTAGTGTCTTCCCTGTGGGTTACAATGAGCTGTGGTCACAAGTCAACAGGCAACAGCCTGCAGCAGCTGAAGGATTGGGCAGACAGTGGTACCCATTTTTGGGTTTGAGAAAGACCAAATCAGGGTCTTGCTCACTTTTCAAACCCAGACCAAGTCTGCCTATTTACAGTGGCCTTCATTCACTCATAAGGAAGAGCTTGTGGAATAATGCTGGAAGACTGCCAGAAACCATTGTGAAACCATAGAGCCTTCATTCTGGCTTAGTCTTCCAGCTGCTCTACAGTAGCACTGAACCCATCATGTTTGGTTTCCAGCATTACTAGGTGGGGTTCTGTGCAAAGTGCTCTTTATGTCAGTACACCTGGGAACCTCAGAATGCCTTGGGGACAATTGACCAGCAAGAGGGGGCTGTGTATGTGCAAGGGTTATGCACCTCTAAATGTTGTTGTGCACACTGTGTGTGTGTGTTTGTCAGTGATAACATTGAGTCTGTGACTGTATGATATGCGTATACACATTGGGCTGAATATTTATGCAGTCATTTAAATGTTACATTGCATAGCTTATAATTGTGTATCTAAGTTACTTTGTATCTTTGCAACAGACAATAGAAAAGAAATGAAATAAAACCTACAAGTTGCTTGTGTTGTCACATCAAATGGCTGCATATAGGCTTAATATAAATCATGAGTTGAACCACAGGCATCACATCTAAAACTAGTGCAGTATTTTATCTTTTAGAAGTTCCGATGCTTTGATATGATAAGGCTCTCATCACTTTTTAGGACTTTAAATCTGCATTGATAACTGGAGTACTTAGACTCAGTTAAACTCAGTGTCCAATTGTCAGGTAAACCTTTGCAATGCACACAAAACTGATTGATATAACAGTGTGCTAAATTTAAAAATTTATGAACTATTTAGAACAATCGATGGGGGTTTAAGGTAGGACAATTAGAACCAAGAAATTAAACTTCATTAAAGGAAGGATTATTAAGAAGAAACCTTGATCATCTACACAATCAACCTTGATCATTTTTTTTTTTTATGACAGCCGATTAGTAAATTATTTACTGTACTGAATGTAAAGATGTCTTATCCTGTTGTGTTTTTTTTTTTGTTGTTGTTATTTTGTTTTGGTAACATTTTAGAATAACAGTTACTTTTAAGAAAAAAACATATATATATATATTATGTTATATTATATTTATGGAAAGCCAAACAGGAAATATTGAATGAAACCAGATATTTATGGAATGAAACCTGATATCTATGGAATGAAACTTGATATATATTGAATGAAACCAGATATTTATAGAATGAAACCTGATATATATGGAATGAAACTTGATAT
>JAGFZM010002097.1:220177-295170 GCA_017657215.1 Limnothrissa miodon | reverse complement strand
GGCAAATGTGTGTGAGTACATGCTGATTAGAGAGATTTCACTTCTCTTGATTTTTTTGGGAAAGGCTGCTTTTCTCTAGTAAGACCATACAAGGGCTCCGGATTGAAGTTTTGATGGAGTGGATCTGGTTAGCTAGTCTTATTAGCTAGCAAATCCAAGTGCTCATTTGGACAAACAGCACAACAATTCCAGAGTCTGTTTACCATGAATTGCCAGACACTGCCCATCAAAACAATGGCTGTGTGAAATTCAGCTAACAGATACAATACTCGTCTAAAATTCTCCCACATCTTATTCAGAACGAGCCAAGGGTTTGAACTTGGAAACCCAGGAGTATATTCTTGGTGGTGGTTCTATTCACCCAACGCTGCTTGACATAGGAAAGGCTGATTTGAACGGATCACAGGGAAGACAGAAACATCAGATCTCCAGCCAGATTTGAAGTGAGAGCAGCGAAGAGAGTGAGAGAGAGGAATGGGGCAGGGTGCAGAGTGCAGTGAAGAAGAGAGAAGAGAAAAGCAAGTCCACAACTCCTGCCAAACTTGGAGTATGGCTTCCTGTTGGTAGCAAGAACAGAGGCAGTTATGCACAAAACACACGGCAAAGGGCAAGCTGAAAGCAGTGGTCGGTTGCATAGTGTCACAGGGACTGTTTGCAGCACCACGTTCAAGGATATGGAAATATCTGGCAGAAAACAAAAAGTGTTATCAGAAGTCTGGGCTCAAACCACATTTCACCATTTCTGTCCAGCAGTTGTTTCGCTCTGATTCTGATGAAAGATCTATGTATCTGTGAATAACTTATCACTCACAGCCACGCTTGGCTGTTTTAACATGCTGAAGCTTTGAGATAGAGCCAAGGTAAAAGCAACTGTATTTGCCCAAAAGTCTACAAGGCCTTTCATGTGTTCTAACAAATACTTAGGTGCGGTTCAAGTCCAAAGCAGTGCTTATAATTAAAAGCCAAGTTCAAGAAGGATCGCAAGCACAAACAAATAAATGCTTTAGAAAATGCTTATTGAGAATGGAGGTGGAAAAATCATTACATCACTAGTTTGTAATTTGTTGTGTTCTCTACCCATAGCAGTATCAAAGAAAATTTATTTCATAAATCATGGACCATGAAACACACCTTGAAAAAAAATGAAACACAACATACCCTAAAAAAAAATCTCAGGAAAGAGAAATGTTAAAAATATTTAAAATATTTCTGATGTTAAACAAATGTTAAGATGGTTCCTGATATATGCTCTTTGATGTAAAAACAAGCATACATGTATGATTTTTGCATCTGCAGTCAAAGAATATTTGCACTGAATTGCAAAGTCTTTAAAAGCTACTTTATATGAAGGTCTGGGAGTGTAGACATGAAACTTAAATACGTAAAAATACTAATAATAAATATAATAAAATATAATAATAAAAGTCTCATATCCCCCCCTCATTTCAGCATACTCATTTCTCCCATTAAGACTCAGAGAATAAAATGATGAACAAATATTTAATCAGATAACTGATTTGGTTACAAGCAAAATAGATAACAGAGGTTGGCATAGGCCCCGTCCATGGTCCAGGATTTCACGTATCCAGACTCAGCAGATCCTGCCTGGTTAAAGCTGGCAGGGGCGGAGCCTTCCCCCTGGACAGAGGACAGGGACCCATCTGGCGGTGGTGGGGAGGGAGGAGGGAATTTCGAGCGCTGAGTCTGAAACAACAAGGGCGTACCTGTCAGGCGGGTCTATAAGACAGGTGAGTTCATTTGATTGGGCAAGCAATTGATGACGTAACGATAGAGTCTTCCTGGTAGAACTTTCGCTCAAAGCTTTCATTACCTTTTAATTGCCTTTAAATTGCATTGTGACCCATCACATGAATAACACTATCTGTGTAAAAAGCATCCAAAATCAACTTGGGGGATTAACGTCTCCGAATGAACCCCCCCCCCCCCCCCCCTTGTTTGCCATGCATCCTCAGAGGGGTGGTCAGCAGGGAAGAGTTGAAGGGAGGCTTCGGCTGGGCCTCTCCTTTGAGCTGGTCCTGTCTATGGCTGTATTGATCCATGAGGAAGAGGAACTTTGCTCATCAAAGTGTCCGAGGGCCTTTTGAAGGTGTGCTGATCAGTCTGCCCTTATCTCTTACCACAGACAGGACAGCACTCCAGTAGAGATAAAACGGAATAGTTCCAACAGTCTCATACCCCCGACCAACTTGGATGCAGCACCTATGTTGTCATGTACCAGTGATGAGATGAAATGCTGATCTCAGCGCAGATTGAATACAAAAATGAAAAAAAAAAAAAAAAAAGCTCAAACTGAAATCACTGGTATATGACCTTTGGTGAGTCTACAGAGAAATGTTGTTGTTGTTGGGTTTTTTTTTTTGTCTCTCTAATGAGAAATTATGTCCTGCCTCTTCTCCAAGGCATTTTAGACGGTCCACCACATGCTGATGGATCGATGAGACAAAACAGACTTGCAACTCATAAAAGACAGGCCTAAGGTGGCTATGTATCAATATAACACCCACAGTGTCAACAACCTCATATGAGAAAGTGAAAGATATTGTGGTCAGGAAGCCACCTCCCTCATGTGTTACTGAAGACACCTACATGAGGACGAGCTATAATGGTGTGTTGTTCAGAAAAAAGCACAGTGCAGTCCTTACATCTTTGCTGTGCGCTAGACCGACAGACAGCTTGTTGTAGCTATTGTTTTTGAGAGTGGCTTGGTAAAACATCAAACTGACACCGACCTTGCGCCTTTGATGTTCCCTCTGCCCAGTCATATCACTCAAATAATGCCCACACCTGTCTTTGGGGTGGCAGAAGCTTTCATTCATGGCAGAGCTATGTGCACTGAAATTTCTGTGATACCTTAACAGACCAATCAATGAAGGATAACATCAACAGCGGCCATGTCACGGCTATTAGATCGCCAGGCCCCGTTGACCCTGAAATTGATTTGTCTCTGGATATAAATTACGAGCATAATCTGTGGCCGGGCGGTGATTCTCACAAAAGTTTGATTGACGAGTGTCAGACGTGCAACAGGAGATTGGAGTTAACATGGTGTGGCATTATCTGAATTGCGTTTAGACAACTTTCTGCCTCGTCCCCCAGCCGCCGAATCATGCAAATTGACTTTAGCAAAAAAGCAAAAAAATCTATCATATGCCAATTACAGTTTTCCACTGGCTCAATCTCCATCAGGAGCTGGAAAAGGCTAACTTCTTTTCTCTCCTTCCTCCTCGTCTTCACTCTGTAGACTGCATTTAGACGGTACTCATTTGGTGCCGGCATTATTTTCAATGATCGCCTGTAATGAACGAGTGAAGCGAACATTTCAGGAAGTTTCCGACCAGCCTTTCATTACACTGACTCAGTGGAAATACTGTTGGCATATAGAAATATCTCCCATTGGTGGAACTCAAACAAACGGATCCTATTTATAGGGTGATGAATGGCCATCCGCTGGAAAACAGCCTCTTAAATATTTTATTGATACATTTAGAAGTCTGCCGCGCTGACACAATGAATCCAGTCCTTTTTTCCAGAATTAGATATGAAATGTAGGCCAAAGATCTACTTTATTATGTTCTTAATGTCCCTCCTATTGTTTTATTCACTCCAAGCCAGTGAAAGGCAAGCAGTGAGCAAAGATTTCCTACCTGATCACTTTTCCGGGACTGAAAGATACAGGTTAATATATTACAGTATAGCACAAAGCATGCAACATGTTTTCCAATACGTTTCTAAATGGCCTCTTATGGACAAGACATATGAGAATGCATTTTTGTGCCAAAAAATGCAAAAGAATACAGGTGTTTGTTTATATAATTATTTGTTGGATATTTGATATCTCTTGGCATAATTTGCTCATTTCCATAAAATAAACAATTAACATTTCCGATGAATATTCAGTCGCCTCAGCGGCCACTTTCATTTCGGGCATTACATATTCAAATCACCAGCCGAGAAACAAGCAGACAAAATGGGGCCTGCACATACATACCATATGGTCAGTTCTAATGACTGCAGATGAGCTGTCAGTCATCTCAATCTCATGAAAGTCGATTCCTCCTCCTTTCATCCTGCAAAACACCAACATCCACTACTCTAACACACAATATTATGCTTATTTTATTGTCATTTTCATTTCTTCTTTGTTCTTGAAATTGCGTGGGGTGGCCTGCCACTCCTCAGGCCCAGTCCGGCTGTACTAATGAGCCTCTGCTACCCCATGGCAGCCAGCGGGATCTGTGAGCACTGGTAGCTCCTGGCCAGGTGAGAATGACATGAGATCACACTCGCACTCGGCAGCAGGCTCTGATTCAGACGATGCTCCCCGTTGTGTCAGTCAACCCGCCTCCACCCCAACCCTCTCTCTCTCTCTCTTCCTGTCTGTCTTCCAGTCTGTCTCGAGGCAGCTGTTGTCGCATAGTCGTAACACATAACACACTCAACAGCATTGCTTTATCGAGGGGCTCAAGAATAGACTGGTGCAAGGTGCAAGGCCGCTACTGCTGCACTTCCTCACCAGCACAAGTGGTGTGGATTGCCTCTGGCATAGATGACTAGCAAAAAAATCTGACCTGTCCTGTCTGTCTGATGTCAAGTTCTGCACAAGAGTTGGTATATGCCTGCCTAATTTTAATGACATGATAAAATGGAAAACAAACATCAGGCCTTTACTAATGCTCAGGCTTTTGTGTGCAGACCAAAGGGGGGCAGAGGGAGAGAGAGGGAGAGGGTGCATAGAACAGGTGAGAAGAGAGCATGGAGGCAAGGAGAGAGTAAGGTATCAGCCAGAGAGGAAAGTGAGAAGTGGAAACAGGATAGTGGAGGGGGCATAGGTGAGCAGGGAGAAGAGTGACCCGATCAGAGGAAAAAAAAAGAGATCGTCTGATTTCTCTCCAGTACGGGCACCCCAATTTTTGACTGTGCTATAATGCACCTCCTTACTAGTCCTATTTTCTATTAAAAGTTACAGACAGCAGCAACTGTACTACTGGAACAAAAAAATATATGGCTTTAATAGAATAAGGCAAACATAGTCTTCGTTGTGTCATAGTCGAGGCTATTTGAGACGGTTTCCAACTGACAATTATCTCTGTGTGACAGCCGAAAGGAATAAAAAAAGAAAAACAAATGCTTTGGAATGACGCAGACATCGTGACTGTAACACTGAAGCCAATGAGCCATGGGTGTTACTAGCACTGGAGCCAATGATCCAGTGTACACACACAGCACTGAGACGACGTGCTGATCTCTAACCATGTTTGTGTGTGTCTGTGTGTGAGTGAGAGAGAGAGAGAGGGAGAGAGAGAGGAAAAAAAGTGTGTGTGTGTCTGTGTGTCATCACTGAGTCATCAGAAGAGTGAATCAGTGTAGGTGCGTCTTAGCTGCAGGGGCTGTTTCATTAAGGCTGCTGGCCACAGTGTGCCTGCAGTCCCCCTTAGTGCGTGCACACACACACACGCGCACACACACACACACAGTCCTGAAGCAACCGCCATATGGACCACATGCTATCCTCTGTCATGAAGCATGCAGCAGCCTGTTAATTCCCACACATCATCAAAAAGTCTACAGAATAGCCTATACACACAGTGGCGACACACAATCAACAGTCAGTCTCCTTCGGTCCCATTCTCTCGGCACCATCTATATCCTAGCTAGCAGATAGGTGATTTCGCCAAAATAATAGAGCCCAGATACAGTAAATGGCTCTGTTCTGATGCAGCAAAAATGGTGACTGTGCTGTAAAACTGACATTCGGTTGTAAAATATAAAACTCAACTTATTTCATCCGCACTAAATAATTTTGTGTGACCAAAAAAAACAGGAATTGTTTTGTGTCAGAATGGAGTTTGTTCCACTTCATGCTATCATTAAGAGGTCAGCATCGAAATTGACCTCTTGGGATGTCTGCCACAAAGAGACATGTCAAGGTGACTGATGGAAATGTGCTTAGGTGGGATGCATTACAGTGCCGAAGCTCGTTTCGCAATTTAATTACCGTTCCACCATCTTTCACATGCACCGCGAAATGCCGCAGACACAGCTCGGGGATTGTGGAAGAAGGTGCTAAAAGTGGTCCCGGAGAGAGTTAGCGGGTTAATTATGCCTGTATCCCATGGCCAGTCATATGGATGCAATCTGCTGCAAGCTGAAAATGTCACCTCGTTCCCTCTGCTGGTGTGTGCAAAGAGGAAGGGATTATTATGCGCTCTTTACCGCCTTTTGTGAAAACCTGGGCTGATCTGTAACATAGAGCAGTGCTGAAAAGGCTTCAGTGATACGAGCGGAGAGAGTGAGAGAGTAGTCAAATCAGCCTCACGGTCCGGAACAGATCAATAGTCACAAATGCCTGTTCGAAATGATCAATGAGGGTTATCGTCATTCAGACAACACAAGAAGATTGGTTTTCCCTCCTGATCCGTACACTATTTACCAAAAGGCAGGATCAATTCTGGCTAATTTAGCAGTTTTGTTTTTGTCTATAAAAAAGTGGATATGAGCAGCAATGGCATTCTAAAGGCATGACCCTTGACCCTCTGTAGTCCCTGCAAGGCATGACTGTGAAAATTCCTTCTATTAAAGAATGTGGAGAATAAGTCAATGCTGAGGGAAAAATCATTGATTCATGATCAGTGTGTGTGTGTGTGTGTGTGTGTGTGTATGTAGGCTGTATACAGACATTTCACAAATAGAACTCCCATTTTTTGCATTGCCAAAAACATGCACCATATTTTTTTATTGTCTTGTCCATAAACCCTCACACATTTGACACGCTGTTTCAAAGTGTGTCAAACAGTTTTTATTCTGTTTGATAACAGAATAAAAATACTCTAAGGAACACTCAAGTCAGACGTTTCAGATGTGGATCTTTGGCTTTTCTGCCCTGTATTGAACGTTGATACATAACTTCAGATACTGATTCTGGATGTTAAGCTACCCCTGTACAGCTGAGGCTGACCCTTCATATAAACTAGCACAAACTATGAGTCGTATTTATGATATTTATGATTTGCAAAGAAAACACAACAAAACTAAAGCAAACTGCAGAGAATGTATTACAGTAGGGTCACATTCATACTCACCATGACCACAGGTGTGTGTGTTGGTGAACATGAATTATACATTACACATTTATAAGATAAACTTATACGTATACAGTTATTTACAGTGCATGCGACTAGGATTATCAGTCACATCTGATTTGGTCAAAAAGTCAGGGCAATGCAGCAAAATCTTCACAGATGGCCAACAGAATATCCTGTTATGCCATGACGAATGATGACATAATGATATGTCATGCCATGAAAAGGTCGCACTGGACCATTTTGTAGTCTTGCCAATGCAGTATAAATAAAAGTTGCAGGTTTATTTTAAGACCAGCTATAGAGTTTAAAGTAAATATACTTTCTTGTTATCGTTCAACGAGCCATCACTCCCCAGCATGAGCATTCAAGGGGTGTAGTTTATCACAAGCCAATCTCTGCAGTGTTGCCCCAGGTAACATACATATTGAATTACCACACATCAAAGACTCTTTGAATGACGAGTTCGAATGATAAAATACACGTTTTATCTCCTAATTAGCTGCAAACTACCATGAAAAATGGAGACTTTATTGCACTCTTTCTCTTCTAAAGAAAGGCTGGAGCAGCATGCATTCAAAATACAATGAATGACGGAATGAGAGATATAATGCAGTGATAATTTGTTTTAAAGGATCAAGATTTAAACATTGAATTGATGAATGCCCATTTAGGCCATTGCATAAATGGTTTGGTTAAAAAGCACAGAGCCATATATATGTATTTTTTTTATGAACATTCACCTTAATCCTGTAAATGTCATTAAAAATTAATCAGTTTGGAAAATAGTTAGGGTTAAACAGGAATAAACTAAATCTCTGAAGGCCTAATGGAGCTCCACTGAAGTGAACTTCACACAGCAGTTACCGTGGTTACTGCAGTTGACTGGACAAGAAGAAGTCCTCGGCAGTTACTTAGCTGTCAAGGACAAACAAAAGACGCTGAGCAGGGGAGAGCAAAACAGAGAGAGGGAAAGAAAGAGAGAGACAGAGAAAGAGAGAGAGAGAATGGAGGAGAAGCAGCTGCTCCTGTCATGCTCAGGTGCTCAGGGGTAGCTCAGGACCCTACCGCGGCAGCACAAACCAGTGTGGCCCAAACCTGTGGATAACAGGAAAAAAGAAACACACACACAAACAAACAAACACACACACACACACACACACACCTGACAAACTCACTCCTCTTTGATTTATTATTTTACAAGGCGGGAGTCACCCAGCCCTGACGAGGAATCGCAGAGGCTAATGCAATTACCTGCCTGTGAGGGACAGCAGCTTATGGATTTTATTTATTTATTTGACTTTGACATTGTCCCGCGCATCCATCTTTCTTTCGGATGGATCATTTAACCATCTAATTGACCACTCTGTAAGTCGGTAAATATTTAGAACCTCTCCAACCCCCATCTCAATACACTTGTGAGACAACAGTGCATATGTGTGTGTGAGTGTGTGTGTGAGTGTTTGATGTTTTTTTCAAGCTACATTGGAAATCAACAACCTTCATAGAGACAACAGAAAGAAGGAAGATGTCAAGAGTTAGGGCCTCTATGCCTCTTGATCAGCACTGACTTTTTGTTTCTTTTTAGGCTTTTATGGCAACACAGAAGAGGAAAAGCAAATTCAACCGGTGCACGGACACAGTCAGGCAAAGCACCCGGGGCAACAATTTGGACCGTCAGCTAACTGTCACGAGCCGCTGACCTGACTTGGCCAGTTTCTCTTGCCCTGGCTGCCATTAACATGCCAATCAGCCTTCCCGGCAAGCACCCAACGACCTAATCAATCATTGCGATTGGTTGTGTCACAAAGCAGCTGCAATCAGCAGGGAGGCTGCACCTGTTGCTGTCACTAATCCAGCATTTTGCAGTGAGCGTCACAATGTCAGCACTCCTCCACTCCACTGCCCTTAGCATCATCTGGAAGCATGCAGAAACATGGCGGCGCTAACGCTAATTGGCAGGATGAAAAAAAAGTGCTTTTCTTTTATAAACCACTCATTTAGTTGTGCTTCTTGTTTGGTTAAAAACAACAACAACAACAACAGAAAAAGGTTTAGGCCAAGCATCCACACTCCCAAGGTGAAGTGAAAGTTACTTATTCATGCACATCTATGTGTGTCTCTCTCTCTCCCTCTCTCTCTCTCTCATTCCCTCAGGGAAGTATGGTGGCCCAAATAGCAGAGACAGGCTGGAAGGGAGGTGTGTGTGTGTGTGTGTGTTTGGGGGGTGGGGGGTGGGTAGAGGATGGGGGCATTGAACACCAGTCTGGCACTGCAATTTCCTTCTTTTCTTTAAGGGAGGCTTAATAAAAACAGGACACACACCCAAATACACACGGATGCACACACACATACACTTCTGTTTCTCAATTTATCTCACAATCAAACAAGCCTATAGAGAGGGTGCAATTCTCTGCTTAGTGCCCAAGAGCACCATGGGCCATCTGTGTGAAATGACAACAAGCCTTCACACAAGAGGAGAAGAATGCCGACAGAAGCTCATTTAAATATAAATGGAAGGAATCCTAACAGTTAAATTACAGGACCTAGTCACAATTTCACTGTTATTGGGGTTTTGACATTAAGGGTAGCGTCTAGTTCTCAAGCAATGTACATGTAATATGAATAAAACATAACAAAGAAAGCTGGAGCAATGATCTCCAAAGGCTAATCATCATACGTTAGCACCACAGGTTAGCTAAATGAGCTCCTTTAAGGCAATACAGGAAACATTCAAAATACACCAAAAAAAGATCAAAACAACCATTTGCTGTGACGTAACATGTATAATGATCTAAATCGTTTATGTATTTTTTTTTCAAAATAGGAGCTGAAATTTCCTGAATAACATCATCAAGTTGTCGGAGTAAAATTCGGACTCATCAAAGAAATAATCCTGAAAGCTGTGAGTTTAAAGTCAGGTTTGTTTTGACAGCTTCCTGAGTCGACAGAGATGGCACTTATTGTGTAAAGTGCAGACTAGGCCACCCCTTATCCTCCACCTCCCACCAACACCTGCTGCTGCAACATGTACACACAAACACACACACAATCCCACCCTCCCCAGAGACAGACAAGCAGTAAGGGGAAGCTCGTATTGATCCAGGGATGACGAGAAGGTATGGACTCCTCCTCCTCCTCTTTACTCCTCTCTTCCTCCCTCCCCTCTCCCTTCTGGTCGGGTCTCATCTGGCTCGCTCCCTTCATCACAGCCTAGCCTTCCTGCTACACCAGTGCTGTCCGTCTACACCGCCTGCCAATACCGCACTGATGGGCCTTTTAGACAGTTGTCAATATTTAACCTGGCCCCAGCCAAGGACTCAGCAATTATGCCCGAATTGATAAGACACTGATTATCATCACTATAGGATGACTAAATGGAGATTTGCCTTACTTAGAAATCTAAATAATATGTGTATTTGTGTGGGTTGATTTTATTGTTTATTATTTACTTATTTATTGTTATTTAACAATTTTTCGGTGATAATCTCAATAATGAGGGTAGGGAGTGGGGTGTTTTGAGAGAGAAAGGGAAAGAGGGAGAGAGAGAGAAAGAGAGAGGAGAGGAAAAGGTTGAGATGAGGCATGAATGCTGAGTAAGAATGAAAAAAAGACAGTCCACGTGCAGCTAATGTGCAGCTAGGGAGACGACAAAAGCGGGCGAACGACAAACAGGAACAACGAGTTCAGTCTCATCCCTCGTGATCGTTTTTTTTTACAGGCGACATGATGAGGAGGATGACAACCTGGCCCTGGCTACAACGACCAAAACTGCCGCTGCTCGACAACATCGCAGAGAGCTGTTCCCCGTGGCTGTCTGTGCAGAACGAACGCCAACGCGGATGCCGCGGCGATGAAAGTGTTCTTGGCCGCGTTTCACACAAAGGGGCTGTGCACTCCAGGAGCAACTCTTTGCAGGCATTCAGCAATGGTACATCAATCCAGCCCCAGACCAGTCTCTGTGCTGCCACGGCAACTATGATGTTCCCTCCCATTGCATGCTGGGCAGGGTCTGTGTCGTTTTTTTTCCCTCCCCAAATCAAATATGTTGCTTTTTTACTCAGATTCTGCTTGATATGAAATCTATCCCCTTGTTGTGCATCATTCTGTGCCACCAAACAAGGCCCAGCACACAATCTGAATGCAGAAAGCCAGGTTGTTTTGCAAACTGTCCAATTGAGTGACAGTGAAGTATTTCCAAACAATGAGAGGAGGCATTCATGTATTGTTATGTGCTTATATATATATATATAATTTTTTTTTCTCTAGTTCTTTCTGTCAGGGTTCTCCTTGTCTCAGAAAATGTTCAGTGAAGCCCTCAAACACTGGCAATGCTTGCACCTCTCTTCACACCTACACACATCTCCCTCCTCACACACTGGCTTGTCTGAGGCCCCCATTGCCTTGCCTTCCCCCTCTTCTGCATCGGATTCCTGAGCGGCCATGAAAAGCCTTAAAAGGGTAACTTGATAATGAGTGGCTGGCCCATTGCAGTCACAGAAAAAAAGTGATTCAAAGTCATCACATAAAGAGCCGCTCTCGGCGCTAAGCTTAGCCCAGACAGCCAACGGCAGATAGATTAGCGAGTGCGATTTTCTTGTGTTGGAAAAAAAAGAATAAATACAGTCTTTAAAAAACTGAGTAGATGCCTCACTGACATCACTTGGAGGAAAACCACTTTTTAAAAGAAGAATCAGGGCCAAGTGTGACCGGTCGTGCTGCATTACGCCGCTAAAATACCCATGGCTTAATTTGTTTGAGAAGTCATTATGACTTCACGACTGGCTAATTAGGAACTCTCATTAAAATTTCTCCATGACTGTTTGTAAAGCATTACATTGCACTGATTAAATGTGAGATCCTTGATTAGCAAACTAGCAGCCGAGAGAAGCGATAGTGTTTACAAGGAGTCTTCTCCTTCATGGTATGCAAATTGTACCATTGTACCATTTCTTATTACATTAAATGAAGCATGGATGAATGGATTTGTGTTTGTGTCTCTAATACAGTCGGCACAATTTTCCCTGTTCCAAGGGTCCTCTGGGACTAATGGTTGCTCTGTGGGGGTGTGCACGGGGTGGCGTGCATGTTTGTATAATGTCAGAGGATGTTTGTGTCCTGTACATATCGGTGCTCACAGTCTATGTGGTTTCGGACTCTCAGGATACAGGTTTACCTGCAAACAAAAAACGATGCGTGGAGTCATGCAAAATCAATCCGGGTAAACTTCAGCATTCCCCATGAGAAAACACAGGCAAAAGTTTTTTTTTTTTCTTCCCCATGCTTTTCCACCCGGTCCTCTCTAAAGCCATGTTGTGCAGGACCTCTCTGGTCAATATGGTTCAATAGATTTGACTGGTCTCATTTGCTTCCTTTATTCCCCTCACTTGTTAACACCCACCCACCGCCACTGTCCGTTCTTTCTTATCTGGCTTTAGTGCAAGTCCCAGAGCGCAATGGCTTTACACGTGCATACTGTATATCCCTACCCCTCCTCCCCCAACACACACACACACACATACACACACATGTGCACTGCCTTACCCCTGGTTTGTTCCAGGGTCATGGCCATTTATCTGGGATATAAACAATGTCGCTGCCCCCTGGCCACACCAGGCCTGTGGAGGAAACTCTAGAACAAAAACAATACATCCACCTACCACCCCCTTCACACACACATACAAACACACACACGTACACACATGCACACACACACACACAAGCATCCCATCACTGTGAATCAGGGCTTTTAGCCTCCTTGGGTCAGAGATGGTTAACATCTGACGCTAGTTTGGCCAGTGGCCTTGCTCATCGGAGCTTGTAGGCCACCTCCCACGGGGTTGAAAAGCCGTGACTGATGACTAAACTAAGCGCATGAAATGAAGCCCGAGCCCTTCTACGCTCCGCATTGCAGAGGTGCAAACAAGCGTCGGAGAGCGACAAGGGCAGTCCTAGAGTATGCAATCTACATGTAGGGGATCAAATCAGCTCCACCAGCCAGCCAGCAACATTGGGCTGCTTTTCTCTCACTTCTCTCTCACCCCCCCACCTCTCTCTCTTTCTCTCTCCCTCTCTCTTTTCAATGAGGCACTACAAAAGGCGTCTCTCTCAGGGCTTACAGGTGTTGGTTGGGAAAATGAGGATTCACGACAAGGGGGACATCGGAGCAGACACAGCGATCAGCACTGTCCTTTAATATGTTGCTATCGAGCTAAATTAAAGGGGCACAGTTTGGAATTTTAAACACCTCCTGAGGCGTTGCACACTGTTGCTTGCATTCTTGCTCATTAAGAATGAAATGTACACACACACACACACACCATTCTCCAGCCCAATAATTGCAGATCAGTTGCTGCTGCTAAGTAATCAGATGGAGATAGGGGCTATTAAAAAGCTTGTGTTGCAAGCACTGCTGATAGTGAGGCAGGAAAAGACAGGTAGAGCGGGATAAGGAATGAGACTGGGAGAGAGAAAGAGAGAGAGAGAGAGACAAAGGGAGGGATGGAGAGAGAGAGAGGCATTTAGTGAGCAGACAGTTAGCCTGATTCAGCTTGGCTGGGGACTGGGCTGGCTGTCTTGCTTCATATACCTCATCTATCACTGACTATTTCTGGAGAGTCACCTGCTTTTTCCTCCACACTGAAAGAGAATTCAATCTTTTTCCCCGTGCCTTCCAGTCATCTCCTCAAATGCATTTGTTTGCCCTTCACACAGAGCCTCCCAACCTGCCAATATTGGAGGGGTGGATGGGGGCTTCAGGGGGAGCAAGAGAAAGAGAGAGGAAGGCAGAATGAATGGCCAGAGGAAGCAGAGCTTTCTACATGTATTCTGATTTCAATCTGTATAGTCCCGTTGGGAAGAAAGCATGTGTGTGTGTGTGTGAGTGTGTGTGGGGCGGGTTGGGGGATATCAGTGGCTCTAAATGTTTTCATCGGCCTTGTGGGAGTTGGACAACGAATGGATAAGAACGTAATTATTCAGGGCCCCCAAAGCTCAATTTGTCACATGGGTGTGTGATTAAATTCTTCATCAATCTGCAGCAATAGTGACAGAATGGGCAAAGGAGGAAGGATAGCTAGAGAGAAAGAAGAAAAAAAAGAAGAAAACACGCAGATGCATGACTAAGAGCCCCATGCTTTGGAAATCGTGTAGACCTCTGATGTCAGTTTGCCCCCCACTGAGAGCTTGCCCTTTCCTTTCAATGAGATTTCACCAACCGCACTGAACTTTTACGATTCCAAAATAATATCCTGAATCTGAAAATCTACACATACAACAAAGACACGTTACATATGAGGAATACATCTACTGTGCACAAAAACACTTAAAAAAAGAGAAACAGTATTCCTGTAAATTAGCACAAGCAAAACGTTGCAGCAAATTTGGCATAGATGAAGCTCCAGAGACAGAGATGGCTGGCTGGTGCAAATGTAATTAGCTTGAGGTGTGTTGCCATGCATGACCAATTCATATTCTCCTCCTAAAGCATAAAAACACTTCACATTAAATAAATAATACATATATAAATAAATATATATTAATAAAGGACATTCTGGATATTTGGAGATTCTGGGACATTCTTGCCAAAAGCACTTATGAAAAAGGAAGGCCAAAACCATCATCCAGAGGAGACAGATCCTGCTTTGTACAATTTATGCAAATGTTTAGTTTAGTTTAATGCACCAGCGTCCACTATGGCCCTCGGCTATTTAGAAAAAAAGAGGGGTGAAACAGGCTTAACACAGACACTGGGAGAATAAAAAAAAAAACAGACGTAAAGAAAAGCATGGAGACCTAATTATACTGAGTAGGGAAGCCGGTTGATTTTGTCTCATATTAGTCTCCATTAAAGTATTAAGCAAATCACCAAGATGAATGCCAAGTTACAGCCACATAGTGTAATAGTTGTGCCCTATTTTCTCACTTCCCTTGGCCACAAAAGCCAATACACATACCAGTAAAGACAGTAAAAACACACATACAGTTAATAAAAGCATAGTCATAATCACTACATTACATAATCGGAACAGCTCATTGAAATAGAATCCCCCAACTGTATAGGCTAAAGCTCTTACACAAAAGTACATACAGTATACAGTACATCATACTATAGCATGTAATACATTTCCATTAGTGGGGAAACAAATGCATCCTCTATCATTGGGCCAAATAGTGGACAATTAAAATAAAAAAAAAGAAAGAAAAAGATGTAGGTCGGAAGATTAGACCGGTCTCCTGCCCCAAACTGCAGCAGTAGTGGATTAATAGGGTTTGAGGACTCTTTAAGTCTACATGTTTATACCTTTAAAGGTTACAGCAGTAAGGGTAATGACCAGTGTCTAATGAGCAAACTAATTATTAACCCAACCTGCTCAGCCCTAAGAGGTTAATAGGAAAATGCATTGAGCATTCAACCCCACATGGCTGTTACAGCACTAGTGAGTTATCTCCTTGGGGTCTTGGCTTTTAAGGAAGATTCATAATTTTCAGAGAATTCAAAATGAAAATTAAAACCAGTGTTTCTGCAGCATGAGACAGGTTAAATTGCGCTAGGGCAATCCGGGCACATTCATTTCGCCATCGGAGAGCTAATTATTGTCTCACAGTGCAGCGAAAATAAATCATTATCTTGGTTTTTACGATTACAAAAGCAGAACTATAACTGTGCTATCTGCACCCAGCCACACACACATGCACGCACACACACATGCGCGCACACACACACACACACACAATATCTCTCTCTCTCTCTCTCTCTCTCTCTCTCTCTCTCTCTCTCTCTCATACACACACATACAATTATTACATTAAGGGATTTTGTTATCTTATCAACCGAGGATTCATGAACACATAATGATTTTTGGTCTTTTATTGTGTTAAACTTTCTCCTTCAAATGATACTAACACTGGGTTCAGCTAGATCCTAAACATAGGGCACAATCAAAATTGATCGAAAAAAAATGAGTGGATGAACTTTCACACAACCACACACACACACACACACACACACACAGTCCTGCAACAGCTCCTGCTGTACAGCCAAACGGAGAGAAGCCTGGGAACTAAAGGACCTTGACATCCTAATGCTTCTTGGTGGCAAACAGCAGCTTAGGAGAGTCTAACCCCAAATTACACGCGGAAGGCTTTGTCGAGAGCCGTATATTTTTCCAGTTGTTTCTGGGAAAACAAAGCACTTCTTTGTTTCAACACTGCCCCCAAGTGGGCTTCAGATGGTCAGTTTAGAGATTTCCTCCCTCTGTCGCTGTTATTGGAACACTGGATTACAGGGAGGACTAGGAATTGAGGAAATGGATTTGAAAATGATAACGGAATTAATGAGCAAGGATTATGAAGAACTATTTGTGATTTCACACAAAATGTGGCCATTAAAAGTGGTTTATTTTTGGGTGTGAAGACACTTGTTAATGACATCACTTTCTCACATAGGCATTAAGAAATTACATGATTTCAATGATTTCATTGAGGTAGGGGGGATGATTTACCCCAGAAGAAAGATCATATGTGTGGTGGAAGCCAGAATCCAGTGCTATCCCAGTGTCAGTAGCTTTTACTGTGACAGTGAGAGTGTAAACTGGTGACCTCACCTCTGGAGTGTGTGATAAGAGCCTGTTTATTCCCCAGCGTGGGGCTGACATGGGGCTCCTCACCAAGCTAGGCTTAATGTCTCTCTGCTGCGTGGATGACTGTGTGGGTCTCTCTCTCTCTCTCTCTCTCTCTCTCTCTCTCTGTATGTGTGTGTGTACTCGGTCTCTCTCTCCACTCTGGTCTCCGCCCCCCTTTTCTGTTTCCAACTTTGCACTTGACTAACACTTGAAACTTCCAGTAACTGTACAAGCCCAGCGTGGAGTCTTTCACGGAATGAAAACAGGGAGTGATGGAGATGGGGCTGATGACGATGACGTCGCCGAAGAGGATGCAGGTGTCTCCCTGAGTGACAGGGTGGGAAGTCGGACCTGCTCCGCTGACATGCATAACACTAATCAGTAGGTACAGCTCTCACTGCAGTGGCAGGGGCAAGCCTTGGAGTGCGGCTAAATAATTTAGCAGGTGCAATATGTTCAGGCAGTAAGGGGGAGGTGGAGGGATGAGAAAAAAAAACTCTTATAATGGCCGCCCTTGTCCTTTGGTTTGTTGGAGACATCAAGTGTTGATGGAAAATGATGAGCCACTTCCACCTTACAGTGGCTTCCCATCAGTCTCAATTCCCAACATGACCACACATTTTTTCTCTTCTTCCCACTTGTCCTCCTGTTCATCATGCCAAACGTTCCTTCCGTCTTTCTTTTCTTTCTTACCCTTCTCTCTCCTAACACTGTTTATTGTTTTTTTTTCCTTTTCTTTCTTTTTTTTATCAAGCATGGGTTGCCATGACAACAAAGTGGAATGTCATGCTGTATTTCACCTTAGCTGTCTCACCTCATGTGGCGATCCCTTCCCTGTGCAAACGCGGCCGACGCGGCAGCCATGCAGATTCCGGATTTAACCAAGGCAGCAGCAGCGGAGGCGGTGGCTGGGGACTGACCTTGGGGAAGGTGGCCCTCCTGAGGGCTGCTGTGTGGAGTCGGGGCGGCTTCATTCACAATCTGCATCACTCGGCCCAAATGGCCAATGCCAGCACTGCACAGGGGGCTAACCGACGGCATTTTCCACTGCTAGTTGATGGCAGTCCTGAGAGGAATAGGAGAGAAAAACAGAACGAGAGCTAGAAAGGAGAGAGAGAGAGAGAGAGAGAGAGAAAACACAAACTGACTATTAGTGTTCCACTGGACAAATCCAGCTGCTCTTAGGCGATTTTCTGAGTTTAAACATCTCATTATCAGTCAACATGGGACATAAAACAACATGGGAGTGTTCTGTCTATGATGAAATTATGAGCAGACTTACTGTAATAGAATTTTACACTCTGTTGCATATTCTCCGGTGGACACAGTAAGACTACACAAAGTATCGCACCCAACTAGCTAAAGCATTTCCAATATTAGTGACATCCAGAGTCGTTGCATTTATAACATTACACCAAGTGACACACTCTGACAAGATGCATTTAATAGTGTCCACCCAACAGACAAGTTCACAAACATTCAGAAAACTTTGTGAAAGAGAAGGCATAAATATTAAAAAGAGAGTCTCCACGGTATAAAAGGTAGTACACACAACAAACCTCCCACCCCCCCCCCCCCCCCCCCCCCATTTCCGCCCACCCAACACCAACATCTCTGAAAATAAACAGATGCCATCTCCCCCTGTCACTGCTGAGTGGCGGAGCGCATGAGTAATGTCCTCCTGAGAGTCCCCCGGTTTTTCGGTCTCGCTTTCCACCGAGAGGTGTATCGTGGGAAACCTGTCAGTCGTCCAAACAACGGCAGCCCAGGATGCGTGTGCCATAACTGACAATAATGGGCTGCACTGTCGCCACTGACGGCTGTATTATTCACCTTGACAAATGGGCTTGAATGGGTGGAGATATGGAAGCCATAGATCACACAAACACACACACACACCGTCCTGCTACCCTGTAATCCTAGCAAGTCTTCCTAATCCTTACCCCCTCTCTCCGAGAGAAAAGAAGAAAATGATGGACAAGTCTATTATGGCACTGCAGAAGCAAGGTCCCATCCACAAAAGTAAACTTGGCAGCGGAGTTAAGCGATGTGGGGACCTGCACTTGAAAAGGAGGCGAGAGCTTTTGACGTGTCTGACATCTTATTGTTAGTGCGGGGACGTGCCAGGGCCGTGGAGCAGTAATCGAGTAGATCGTGTGAACGGCGCTATAGCACATCTGATTTTACCTGTGATTCATGAAAGCCACCAAGCGTTTAAAGGATCGAGCATTTGTTTACCCCTCCAAACACACACCCCTGTCCCTGTCTCCATACAGCCTAATGTGCTGTGGGTAAACAAGAGTAAAGGCTATTTCCAAGATTTATTGTCGTAAACAGCTGAAAAAAGCTTGCATTTTATTTTACTCTCGAGGTTTCATTTTTTCTCTTAAAAAAAAGGTAGGCCTGACAAACCAACTATAGCAAGGCAGGGATGGCTGATGTTTTCCAGAGGCAAACAGGCAAAGCATGTCCTCTTACCCACAAAGCAAATGTTTGGAACAAGCTCAGTCATTTGTTCAACCTCACTACCCAGTGCATTGATTCTGCGCATTGATTCGCTTCAGAGTTTTACCTCTTGGATTTTCTCTCCTTTAATCAAAAGTTCAGTAAGAGGGTAACCTTAAAGTGGGGTTACAGTCAGTACTGACTCATGTTTCACTACAAATGGAATAATCTGACAAGTCTATTAACCAGGGCCATACTTCAAAAAAGAATATGCATCATTAAAATGGCCCAATGCTAACAATACTAACATGTTTTCACTGAAACAGTCAACAGTATAGCATTATTGTTAGCCAGTCGCTCTTAACAACAGAATTTAGTAGGCATGGGATAACACAGTATTTTAGATATATGAGGACCATGCAAATAGAATACACCGAAACTTTTACAAAATTACAATCTTAACCCCATTCGCCATTTATCTGTTATCATCAAACAAGGTGGTTTGGGCCTTATTCTGTGTGTAAGATATTTTTCAAAATCAGAGATTGAGATACTGAAAACATCTTAAACAGAAACAGAATGATCACAGCCAAATACAGATATAGTTTAATGACCATATATGACTATACGTCTGACCCAAAACCAGAAAGACAAGAGTACAACAGGAGAGGCTTAATGACAACTCTGTAAATGTCCTTGAGTGGCCCAAAACAGACTTGAACCAAATTGAACAAATCTCTGGAGATAGAGCTTGAGAGGATCTGCAGAGAAGAATAGCAGAAAATCCCCAAATCCAGGTGTGCAACATTTGTCTGGTTATGCCCAAGAAGATTTACTCAAAGTTTACTCTGACTAGGTACAGAGCAAAGGGTGTCAACATCAACGTCATTTTTGTTTTTCCCGCAAAAATCTTTCAGCTTCTGTTTTCAATTCATCACGGTCAACTGTATTCCCTGTGGAATAAAGTGTGTTTGAATATTAGATATAGACAGCACAAGGACATCATTTTAAAAGGTATAATTGCTCCACCATTATTATGACACAGTTTCATAATCCACAACAAAAATGGTTAACAAAACCAGAAAACAATGAAATGATTTTCCAGCTGAAGTCATCCTCAGTATTTCATGAGGAATATATTTCTGTCAGTTTGGATAAAAAAGAGAAGGAAGAGATTGCGGACTATCAGGAGCCCTCAGGCGCCCGGACTCCTGTTAGAATTCATTAAGCCAGATGCCCCTATGGATTATCAGTGTTTCATGGACTGCCATGAGTCCTACTGCTCTGACAGGTCATTATTGCACATCACACTGGGGCCCACTGCTGAGAGAGCACTGCCAGCTTCTGCTCTCACACATACACACACATATACACACAGACCTCTCACACACACCTCAATAGCACAGGATGTCCTGTAGCTCCTCTCTCGCATGAGTAAAGCCTGATGCGTGTCCATCACTCCATGCCAACCTCTGCTCTCCTCCCCACACCCCAGCAGTAGCCTCCATCCCACGCTCGGCCCTTCGTTAGTCGCCCCTGCCCGCTGTCTGGAACATGCCGCGGGGTCGCGAGGTGAGCCATCACATGCCGATCGGGTGCAGAACCTGTTGCAGTGCATTCTGGGTCTCCGCAATGAGACGCGGCATGCCAGGTAACAGAGGAGAGCGGAGAGAGTATTTATATACAGCGGGCTGCTGCTTTTTGCCTAGTTTGATCCACAGTTCTAATCAAGACTTACACCCGGGCAAAACTCACCGACAACACGATGACCTTGGCGCCTGTGGTAGGAACTACACGGACTATCAGTTGGGTAACAGGAGAACTTTGTGGAGTGACAGAGCAGAAGAACTCACAGCGGAGAGGTTACAGCCACGCGGCAGTGCACGGTTGTTGAGATCTTATCGATGTCTGCCTCATCGCCCACATCAGCCTCTGCTTCCTCAAATGAGCCTAGATGCTTATCTCCACCTTTTTACGGATCAGCGTTACGCTGGCATATTAAAAGAAAGGATGAAAAAACACACACACACACACACACACACACACACAAAGATGGAAAAATAGAAAAAGATAATAAATGCCTCTTATAGTCAGCAAATCAATAGGACTTGTGTGTGGGATAATATTAACAATTGACAGTGTCAGGGTGCTGGAAGCAGTGCTGCACAGAGAAATATGGGATCTATGACAGCAGATGGTATTGATTTGTTCTCCTGTTTAAACTAAGCTCCATAATGCAATTCCGGGGGTAACTGACGACCAAGGAAAAGCTATTATTTCTCAATATTGCAAAACAAATTGTAATTAGGCTTTGGGGCCACAGACAATTGGACAAACGGCGGCAAGCAGAGAAACTCTGAGAAAATTGATCAGGCTGGTTCCACTCGACCCGCTCATAAATGGCTCAGATTATCACGGCTCAGATTATGAAGCCACTGTGCTCTGCTTGGCGCTGACACCGAATACCTGATATGCCGCCCAGTGAAGAAAGCACAGAGAGACAGTGACAGAAAGCAGAGATAAGGACTACTAAAGGAGTGGAGGACTAAAAAGGCCTCTCAGAATACAGAGCAGAAACAGATGAGAAGACAGGGGAAAAAAGACAGACAAACGTCAAAAAAAAGGACACAGATTAAAAAAGCAAGTTTAAGATGAAGATCGACACGGACAGAAGAGGCTAGAGAAATTGAGATTGAGTGAAAAAAGACAGGAAAAAGAAGAGAAGGAAACCATGGGCTGCCAAAATGGAAGAGCCTCAGAAATGAAAAAGGAAGCAAAAGAGTTAGTGGAGAGCAGCGTTAGCAGAGGGTCAGTGCTCCCTAAATGAAAAGGGCATTTAACCCATAGACAAATATGAGGGGTGCTGTGCCGGCCCTGTCTAAGCACAGGGGATTCTGGGCCACTCTGCCGGGCCAACACTTTAATAATGAACTAGCGCCCACTGGGATTTGTGTGTGTGTTGGTGGTAGTAGGGGTCATCCGCAGCTCAACTGAGCACGCTCAATAATCCAGCTGTGGAAAAAAGGAATTAGCGACGACCTACGCTTCCTCAAATATCTAACCCAAACCACCCTCTTTCTTCAATGCTCCTCTGCTAAATTTGGTGAACCAGACATATCAGACTGGAACAAGCCAACATGGAACCTATTAGTCATCCGAAGATGCTGACGATCTCAAATTCCAGCTCTGGCTGCAAATGACCTCCAACTGATTAAAATATTCAGTGATTATCAGCTAACTCAAACGCAGAGAGTGTGAAGCCGGTCAAGATTATGCAGATTACTGAAGACTGTTCCCTTGAGTATATTCATAAATTGCATTCCAACGCTAGAGACCTTTTTTCTTTCACCGGTGATACTAAAGATACTGCAAATCTTTAGGCTGTCTTAAAAACTACATTTGCAAGAGCTGCCCTGTCTAGATTTCCTGTAATTGCTCTTGACTCAAGGATTAAGACCTAAAGCCAATGGACGACTCGCATGATTCATTTGATATTAACATTGCCACAGAGGAAACACGGGATTATTTCAATTTGAGCAATTATCTTCTTGGCTTATCGTTGATAGGACACTGGGCCACTGGGTTTACTCCTCGTATTGACTTTGCTAGCCAGTATTCAGAAGCAGCAGGTCCCAAGTCTTATGATGGCTCTTAACAGATTGTTTCATAATATCTGGGACTGCTCATCTATGAAAACCATTCTTGTGGAATGGCATGTCATTATTCAGGTATTTCATAATGCAGTCGAGTGTGGATGGAAACTTTTTAGGACAGGCCTACACGTAGCAGGGCTTCGATCAGTTTAAGAATCGCCTTCCTGCTGGTAGGAAGCACCGATTCATGCCGATTTCATGTGGCTCTTATTGCTTGAGGTCTCAACAGGTGGTATTCCTCATTAATCAAAAGTCACAGCCATGAACTGCTAAAACTTGGATTCAGGTCATACCCCCCCCCCCCCCATCAGTCATTGCTGTTCCAGAAAGAAGAAGAAAAAAATGGTACAATGAATTTTACATGGAGTCACATGTCAATGAAATTTTTATCATAATTACTAATGTGACTTCGATATCAAAATCTTGACAGGCTGAGCGATCCTGGCACAGTGGTGGCGAGGAGTGCTAAGCCCCAGCTCTCTAATGGTCAGGCCGCTCACTGGCCTGACACACATTAGTGGCTCGCGAGCCCCATCAGTATTTATAATATTCCTCACACCTTTCTCTCCTTTCTCTCACTCTGTCTCTCCCTTCAGAATGCAGGGGAGGCCTCCTTCTCCTTACTGTCTCCCCTCCCAAGATGGGCTTCTATACATTTGAGGAGAATGACTTCAGATTAGCCAGCATATTATGTTCCATTATTCATGATGTTAATAACGGAGGCATTTGCCGTATTAGAGTTGAGAAAACATTATCGTTGGCATGCTGAGAGATCATATGCCTGCCAATCTTATTAGAGGCACATGTATGGAATTCGTCTCTGTGGTAAGTGTGATGTCTGACAAGCTCTTCAATTCATACTCAGCATGCATGACAAACTGTGAGATTTCAGTGTTTTATTCAACTCCTATCAAGCAGTCCCTTTGTGAAACTGAGTGTGGCGTTTGAATACACACTCTGCTTATAAGTTACCGCATCCATATTTATAGTGTGGAATGCTGCAATTTTGTACATTTAATCCTGTGCCAACTCTTATCAGATAGACTCATGATGCAGGCTTCTTACACTCCACACACTGGCTGTCTGCTGTCTCTCACTTCACACACACACACACACAGCTGCTTCCATTTGGTATTCTGTGTATACCATGTACACAAAGCCCAAGTCTCCTGGCCTCTAACTGTGGCCCAGTACATGATGGGCCAAAGGGCTTTGTGATCGACATTCTACCCAGCTGAGGACATCAACCAGAAGCATTGCTGCATACCCCCCCCCCACCAACCCCAACCCCTCTCCCCCTCTGCCTATAGTCGTTCCTCAGCCTCATGGCAGACGGCTCCCCTGCTGAGCCAGTTCTCCGTTAGGCCTGGGATAATGGTGTCCGACGGGCGTATGACGGATCGCACAACAGCATAGGCACAGCCCTCCCCAGCAGCGCTGATTTCAAAGATGCCTAGGCCTAGCTTCCGGACGCGTAGCATTACCACCACCACTGTGCCATCTCCCATCTGCTTGGCATGCTGTCAGAAAACAGGGAGAAAAGGAAACGGCAAGCATGCGATACACTAGTCCCCAGAAGAGCCTCTCCGGGGACCCCATAGCGCTCACACATTCCAGTCACCGTGTGCGCTTCTCGAAGACAGCCAGTGTAGCTCGAGATTTAGACATTTATCTCGCCCGTGTCTTTTCCCTCCACCGCTTCCGCAGTCATAAATTCTCCCACTGCACCACACAAATGCTACTGTGGGGAATAGGCAAGGTTACCAGGAGTAAGACGAGGCTGAGATTTAGTTGGGGAGATTTGGACAGCGGGACAAGAGTAATGAGAAGGGGGCCGACAACATTTCCTTTCGTGTTAGCAATTGCACCAGAGGCTCGTTACCACACATGCGAACATTAAACGTGATGTTAAAGGCCCCCTGCCATCGCCATAACACTAGCCCGTCCCACCACACCCCACGCAACAGTGACCCTCCCCCATGCTTTCAAGCATGTCCTTGTTGGCCGAGGATGGGCATTTACTTACTTTAACACAGACACAACATCAGACACTTGTTACTAATTCATGTCCTGTCTGGGCGTCTAGTGTGTTTCCAAGAGCTGTTTTCGTTTTCCGATTTATTACTTTCGAGTCCACATTTACCCATGCGAGTGACAATGTTTCACAGCCCTCAGCTCTTCTGCTGACATCAGGTGTATTTCTTTAAACTTTCAGATGTGAAGGCTGTTTTTTTTCCTCCACTGGGCCAGGGGGACCACCTTGGATGATCTACTTCTTTTTACAGCACAAGCACTTTCCTTTTGGAGAAACATGGCGATCGAAGACTCTTTTTTTGGGAGGGCAAAAACAAACTGATGACCTTGGTAGTAATTCTTATCAGAGACATTACCCATGAAATATTTAAATAAATTACTTCACTCCAGGTTTTAAATGTTACTCATTTGGACAACTTCATGAAATTTGCAAGGTTTGAATGCATGAAATATGAATGGCAAAGCCATCACTTGCTCTATAATGAATAAGCACACCTTGGAATTGACTTATTTGCTTAAAGGGGAGAGGACGGGGCCTCAGGGACTGACAGTTATGTGACCAGGGTCTCTGTACAGTCCCTGACCAAGAACAGTGTGTCCTATCTGACATGATGAGCACATACTGTGCTGTCATTCTGTGCTAATAAGCAACATTAAATGAAAACAGCAGTTGATTGAATCTTTAAAATCGTTCTGCAGTCCTATCTTTTATTCTGAAGCTTTGATGTAATTGGCATAGGTAATGTTTAAACATTGAAATTATGTGTTAGATTCTGCATCAAACTGATGGAAAAGGCATTTTCCATGATTCACAGACTATCATTTTTTTTACACCAAATGGGAAAACACACAGCTTCAGTGCATGTCCATGTAGACTCTTATTCGTAACACCAGAAAATACACAAATTTTCGAACACTCATGGTTTTGGGATGAATCACAGCTAGTTCTACAACAGTCTCTCAATGAATGTTAACCGGTCATTGGAGTTAAAGAAACAGGTACTGGCAAGTCTGAACTGTGCACAGATGTTTCATGAATGTCACCTGACAATAACCTCTTGAAAGTCACAGTATGGTCTATTTGCTCCCTCTCCCACTGATACTGGGCCATTGCATTCTTGTCCCAGGCTCTGACATTACCATTTGATCATAGTTTTGAGCCTGTGTGGATGGCCATGAAGGGTTCCTCTTTACAGGCCTTGATGATAAAATGGGCTTTTCCGTCTTCCCCTACGGTGATCCGCTTCCCTGTGCAGCCCATGCCGGAGGCATCCCTTTGGCCAGAGATCACATCGCAGTAGTTCCCGGCAGGTAGGCCTGTCTGCAGCGTGGCATCCAGAGTGCTAATAATGAAAAAAGATTAGTCCCAGGTGTTGCCCTAAGATTGGTGCAAAAAAAGGTAAGTGTGAGAGGAGGTGTGCCGCTCGGATCGCAATGTACCATGAAAACATTCCGCTCTCAACTGGGCTTTGTGTGAAGGAACGTGCAATGTTCTGGTGTGTGGGTGTAATGGAGCTTCATGGCTGATGCGGTACACATGATTAGACATGGACAATCATTTTTTGGTATAGCTTGCTAACAACACAGTCCAGTCTGGAATAGTCGTTCGCCTGCTGTGCTTACCAATCATCATTGTTGATGACTATGAATCCACGATCTCCTCGTCCAAAAGCAATCTGGTTCTCTCCGTTATCCCACCAGTTCGATAAAGGCTGCCCATGGGCCACATTCCGGAAGGTGACCATATTCCTTCATTCAGACAGGGGTGAGTGGGAAATGCAGCATTTAGATTTTAACATTCAATTTCTTTCACTTGCCAAAAAAGGGGTTTGTTTATCTCCATTTGTATTAAGTGAATGGAGAGAAACTGGTAGTCATTATCACAGAGCAATCGCGCTGTCTAGTACCGCCCCTGCAAGGTCAACCCAAATATTTAGCCGGCCAAAAACAAATGAAAGTAATTAATGTGCATAGGCGGCGAGAGGGCCAGCCAGACACGTCGACTCAGTCACCTGATCTGATGCCATCTGTGTTCACACACCCAGCCTTCTCCACAGCTGCCGTCGGGGTTGATGGGGACGGGCTTGGTGGAACCGTCCGGGTAGCTGGGAGGGCCCATCCAGTCGTTCTGATCCTGAAAAAAGAGAGAACGGGAAAAAGAAAAAAAAAGAGGAAAGAGAGGAGGAGGAGGGGGGGGAGGTTCAGAGAAAAGAAAGATGAATGAAAGAACAAAAGGACGGGAAGAGAGAAACAGAGCAACAACTGAAAGGGTGCCCATGAAGGAAATGAGAAGAGAGCCTGCTCTTGTGAAAACAGAGAGTGGCTGTAAAAGTGCTGAGACTAAGGCTTTAAGTCTGACGCACTGGTGGAGAAGGGTGAGGATAGCATGGGGTGGGGTTGCTTTAGGTTTGGGGGATGGGGGTGTGGGCATGCCCCAGGGCCTCTGGACAGGAAAGCATCCGCAACACTGCAGTGTTTATTTATTTATCTGTGTCTGACACATCCGAACCTAGTGTGGCCCCGCAGAGGACACACCTGACAGGAGCCACCCACCTTCCCGTCCAGCAGACGCCGGTCCCAGCGGTAGCTCGACATCAGTCTGGTCACGCCGTAAGGATGAGCCAGCATGAAGGCCACGGCCATTTTGTACATTCTTAGAAAGAGAACAGATGACAGGGTCGCAGTACTTTGCTTAGTTTTCCATGTTGGACTTGAAGGGCATTTATGAAAGTTGATTTTTCAGGAATGGCAGGGTCACATAACTGTTACATAAAGTTCATGTTATGACGTGAAAAGTCAAGGAAAATCTTTTTCAAATTAAGCGTCCATGGATGAAGAGCACCCTGTAATTTGTGCCTTCTCCTCTCTTCAGCTCCCAGACAAACAACCAACATGCCACAAGGGCCAACGCTAGCCAAGCAATGTAATCATTATTAAACTAGCGCTGAGACAGAAAGGCCAGCCTCGCCCGCACCTTGGCTCCCAGAATGTCAGAATAGATGCCCCTCCCGCTCCATGCCCCCTCTGGTTGTCATGGTTATCCACAAACACCAAAGCTTGGTTGGAAGGAAGCAGTCCCCAGCTTTCTCCAAAGGTCCTTGAAATCAAATATGGCAGAAATTTCCTCTCAATAAGCTGCAGAGCCCTTTCAAAGAAGTCACATGAAACACAGCATCTCCTCATCACCAAAGCCCTGTCTGTCTGTGTCCCCAGGGCATGGCTTACTTAAGGTCAGCGAGCTTGTCTCCGTTCCATCTGCGGATGACAGATCCTAGCTTAGCTCCGTATTTGAACTCAGTTAGATGGCCAAGACTGGAGTATTCACTTGCCTTTATGGGCTCCCCACCAAGGTCGATGACCTAAAAGAAAAGATGTATTTTGTGTGCGTTTGAAAAAATATTGTGCTTTAGGCCATTTTCACAGTGCCCAAAAGATTCAGCAGTAACGTTCATCTTGTTTTCTTCCCCAATATTCCAAGACATATTCCATTCTTACACTAAACATGGGAATATATATGACTTCAAACTCACTTCCTGGTAAATGAAAGGTCTGGAACCTTCTGGAAACCACTTAGTGTTGAGGTTGTGCAGTCGGCTGTAGATTGCCTTCAGGTCCTCGGGCCACATGTGTTTGCAGGCGTCCACCCTGAAGCCAGCCACACCCATGTCTACCAGGCTGTTCATGTACTTGGCCAGCCGCTCTCGAACGTGCTCCTTATGGTGGGCAAGGTCCAGAAGGCCCACTAGTCGGCAATCACGCACCTGCAAAAAACCCGCATACATCAAACATACCTCTTCCATTATGCCATCCATGGCTTACTGAGAGACATACAGACGCACACAACACAAACCCATCCTACCTAAATGATGTGCAAATCATATCTGAAATTTCATTAGGGAAAAGTCACCTTTCTAGGTGTCAGAAAAGGAAACATCTCCATTTGTATACAATGTTATTCGTAACCGGGGAGCTTTCATCTTTTCACGCACAGCCTCCCCACCCAACATCGTACCTGATAAATGTCTTGGTAATTCTCAATATTTCCACTTGTGGTGGTGCATTTGTCATCGTTGAAGTGGGAAGCTGAGTAGGGCACAGATGGGAACTCCTCTTCGCTGGCATTGAAGTATGATCCACAGGTCGAGCGCATGCCTTCCCCCGCGCTCGGCGAGCACATGTGATTGATGACCACGTCTGCGTAGATCTTCACCTGCTCAAGACATGTGCTGGATCATTACCATAACAGTGCGTTGCCTTGCAGAAATCCGCCGAGGCAGAGAAGGAAAGAAAAGGTGTGCATGTCAAGGGGCATGTCTATAAACATCACTTACGGCCAGAGGCAGCGAGCCCACTGGCAGACAAAATTCTTCTGCCCACTCTGTTCATATCACATGTTGACACATGCAGGCTTTCACGTGCATTGGACAGCTGAGAGAAGTTAGCAGTAAAGTTTTTGTCTATACAAAATGATGTATTCAGATTGTCTATGCATCTTCTAAGCAGCCAATACAATGTGGGTAGCTGATTTCACCCCAACTTTGTTGCATCTGCAGATCATGTCCCGTAGCTCCTGCTCTGTCCCCGACCTGGAGCAGAGTTTGTAGCTGATTGGTTGGTACCTCTCCCACCAAGGTCTCCATGGCTGGGTCACCACAACATTCTCACTGGGAGGCGAAATCTGATTCAGGGGCATTATTGATCGTGTTTACATTTAGTGGGCTTTGATTACCAATAGTTTATTTTTTAGTAAAGGCATTCTATGACTGGTCTCAGACAAATCTCAAAACACACACAACTGTTAAACACAAGTGCCTATTTATGAACTAATTAAGAACCAAAATATAGATTTCTATAGAAGTCTACACACCTGTACAGCATCAAAGCCATTTAGGGCCAGATAGTTCTCACATTCTTCAGCTATGTCTTTCCAGCGCCATTCAAACAGATGGACAATTGATGTCCCCCCACATCTGGAACTGCCATGGTACTGAGAGAGGCCAAGGCCAAGACCCAGTGCCAACAAGCACCACCTGGCCTTCACCTGAGTATCAGGAAACACACATGCAGCTGTTCTAACCTTACTTCTCTGTAGTCTTCACAAGGAAAGTGTCCTTCATTAAACATATTATATAATTACACAACATATTATGCATTAAACAACATATAACACAAGCTACTGCCTGTCCTGACTTAATCATATAAAAACTATGCTTTCTTTTTACATGAGGAAACTAAAAGGCTTTAGCCTGCTACAGAGATATATGGTGACAGAAGTCACAGCAGATTTCTCCATTGAATTTCTCCCTTGAAATACATTTCCCACCACTAGGAACATAGGCCTACCTTCATTTTCACAAGCCCACACTGTAGTTTCACCTGCACAATGACGTTGCCCTGGGGGAAGAACAAGAGCACGCAGCAACAGAGCTCCTTCCTCTTCAGTTGGTCTGTTCCGGGAGAAGGCCATAAAGCAGGGGGCTGTTCCAGCTCGCACAGCCACAGACCAATCAGCTTCAGGAGGGGTGGAGGCTCCAACACACGCGGGAAGTCAATCATGCTAACTGCTAATGCTGCCTACTAGCCCTGACCATCAACACAATACTGCTCTAAAGGCAATGTGTGCTTAGAGCTACTCCAATGCGTTTATTTTAGATTTTACTTGTACTTACCTCTACATGGCTGGAAAAGAAACATATCAGGCCCCTCAGATTCTTAATGCCTTATTATTCCCACAGGGTATGAAAGGAAGCGGCAGCCCTATAGGCCAGTTTAGTGTCAATCTGTGCTCAGAAGGTGCTGCTCTAACTTAATAAGATATTTAAAATGTTCTGGGTGGTTGGAGCCTGTCCCATTAGCAGGCTTCTCCATGCAGTCGACAAAGGGGCTTCTGATGAGCTGGGGGAAGGAGGAGAGAGGAGCTCTCCAAAGAGCAGAAGTACAGACTGCAGCTTCTGTTTCGCAAGATCAAGGCCAGTTATTCAGCCTCAGACGCCACACACACACACACTTTGCTTTGTTTGTTTGCTTGCATGTTTGTTTTCCCTTCTCTGCCAGTCATCGCCAGTCTCGCGGCGCTGACACCACCATCTGTTGCTTAGCGCCCAGGAGCTGCGATAGATTTTGGGTAGCCTGCACCAACTCAATTACACATCTCCATCAGACCACGCTGCCATCAGCACCACAACATGGGTGAAAATGACACGCAACCACAGACAACAATGAAAATACAGAATGAGTAACCATCAAAAAAGGCATATATTGATTGGTCAATAAATAATGAGTCTTGGCTTTTATAATAAAATATGGTTTTTATTTAAATCAATGTCTTCAATCAAGGGTGGGCAGATCAATGTGCAGTCTGAAAAAGACAGAATTGCAGAGGGGGAAAGAACAAGAGCAGATGCTTAAGATACTTTCACCATGGGCAAAAAAGTGGGGACAGCATGACACACACACACACCTTTTTTCAGACATGTCAGGGGAAACAAACTAGGAACTGCAAATGCAATTAGGGCTAAGCAGGGGTGACAGAAGATGAGATGTTGAAATGTGTGAAATCTGTGACTAAATGTCAGAGCTATACCGTGTGAATCCCACAAACTGAAACAAAGCTGAAAACTTTTACTCCCCTGACAATATTACAAAATAGGTCTGAATGCGTCACCATTTGATGTTACAGTGAATCACAAGTTCCTATTGAAACCAGTATCTTAAAGGATATGTCAGAATTAGAAGGATACAACATTTCCCATTGAGCCAAACAGATGGGCGTTTTTGTCATCAACATCTTCAACAAACAAATGAAATTTTTCATTAATAAATTGCCTGCCCTTCTAAAAGGATACGATTAAAAAGTTTACATTTGCAGTCAGTTAATTTTTCAATCCTATTCCAAAGTACTATATTGCTTTCCTACACACCCGAGGAGAGACATTAAATTTCATAAAATTTTACTAACATGAGTTGAAGTGATAATTTCACCTTTTTTCCCCAAAAAATTTGGTTCGTTTAACACCTGACAACTAATCAATTATTTGATTAATGGTAGCAGCTGTAATGTGCTTGATCCAGTTTTTTTTCCCAGTGCTCCACGTTTGTTATTGAGAGAGGAACTTACCCTTTTTATAACCTTTTTTGTGATTTCTTCACATCTCCAGCATCTTGTTTTGGTCGCGCGGATCGTGCAAATTGCTGTGCTCTGGGGTCAAGGACTCAACACAAGTAAAGGGATAACATTTTTTTCTCGGCACATAATCGGCAAAATGAAAACAATAATTTAAACTCTTTTCGTTAAAGTGAAGACAATCAGTTTAAAAGTGCCCTATCAGACTGTTCACATTCATCCAGAAAAAAAGCAGTGGGAAAGTCAACATGTATCAGAGACTGTGAAGGATACCACCACGAGTGGCTTGTCGCTGAGCACATATCCGTTGGTGTCCCTCAAGGCCCTCTCGGCACTTTTCTCACTGGGCAGCCCGATGAAAGCTTGACCTTTCATTCTCCCCTCCTTCATTAAAACGATATCAAACCTGCAGGGGGAAGAAAAGGGAACGATGGGTACAGAAAGCTGCATGGGCCCTGAGACCCCTGGCTCATTACACAAACATATTTATTCAACTGTCTGGCGGCGTCAACACAACAGACAGTTTTATTAAAGAGGAAATGGCACTTGCATATTTCTCTCCGCCTCCGACGTGATGTCGATGTACCTGCCGTAGATGTACTTCAAGTCCTAACAAATGACAAGAGACGGCAGTGAGCACTGATCCAACTATGTTTTAGTCGATGAACTTCTACGCTTCAGTTTTTCCGGAATACCACTGGCTGCTTCGGTGGGAAGTCTTCCCAGTGTGGAGGTACTTACTTTTTCTTCCACTTGCTTGGCGATGTTCTTCACGTACAACCTGCAGGTCACTTCGCCGGGCTCATAATTTTTAAACACCGACATTCTTTTCATCTCTGTTTTCGAAGGGTGAGAGAGGAGAATGTTGAAAGCTAGCAAGAGACTCGGGAGGAGAACAAAGTCAGCAAGACACGAGACTCGGAAAAAGTGAGCAATCGGCTTATTGATACACAAACACAGCATCAAACACAGGCAAGCCCACGCAATATAATATCAAATTGTGGTGTACAACAAGACGGGCTGAAACAAAACACGAGGTGTGCACCCTATGTGGTGCGCAAATACTTCCATACCACGCCAGCACAGGCACACATTAGTGCAGCATTTGTGAAAAAACTGCAATTCACGATAACAGACACTGAGTGTTTCTAGAATTTAAAAAATAATTGAAAAAAAAAAATATATATATAAATATATAAATTATTAATCAGACGATGGTCTCTTCTATGAAGGCTAGATGCGCCACACATCCAGTATATTTGATGCTGTTTGATGTAGAGCAGTTTATTCAGTGTGTGAGAAGAGGAAAAAAAAAAATGCAGCGGGGCACGGGTTGTCCCTTACCCTCCCTGGAGAGACGTCCTCTCTCCAGCTCCTTTCTGGAGATGAACTCAGAGGGGATGTCCTCGTCCTCCTCGCTGTCCTCGGCCTGTGCCTGGGGGGCCTGCGAGGCTGGGTAGATCTTCCCAAAGCCGTCGGCCACCTCGTCCAAGGGAACTTGAAGCTCATCCACGTCTACTGGAGCACGAAAGAGAGAGAGATGAAAGAGATGAAAAGAAAGATGAGGGAGGGTATTTAATGAATGATCAGACCTGTCATAACTTTGTTTCTATGTATTAGAAGGCTGTAGAGATTAAGCAATTGTAGTGTGGGTAATGATTTCTCACAAATCCACACATGCATGCCCACAAATACTTCTTGTTCGTGTGTATGTATACACTGGTACCTGACAAATATAAATATAAAAAATAAACAATAATAAATAATAAGCAGGTCATAGGATTCAACCACATCTTTCTACTGTCTGAGCCCCTGGTCAGGAAGGGGCATGACACATGGCATCTAGCACATGGGCAACAGACAAGAGGAGGATTCGTGTGCAGTGGAATAACCGAGAAAAGAGTGAAGTGTGTCTGTGTGTGTGTGTGTGTGTGGGGGGGGGGGGTATGGGGGTAGGATGGCAAGGCAAGTCGGCGCAAATCCTCTGCAGCCTTGTCGCTCAGATCTAGACAGGCGCACCAGAGTGATAGCGTGTGTGTGTGTGTGTGTGTGTGTGTGTGTGTGTGTGTGTGTGTGTGTGTATATATATATGTGTGAGCCTGCATGAGAGTATCAGAGCAGAAAGCCAGGCTCTGATAAATTCGACTGTGAGAACTCAGATCAGTTTTTTTCCCCTTTTTCCTCCTTTAATCTGAATTATCCAAAACCTTATCGTGCAGCTTGCGCTCGCCTTCCTGTGCTGAAATGCATTGTTTATCTGCCCAAAAAGAGATGGATGGAGAAGGGGGGGCGCTGCTCGTCAATCTGGTCTCAGGCAAGCGAGAGAGAGAGAGTGAGGGAGATAGAGGGAAAGAGAAAGAGCCTTTCATATTTGTCCACTGGTGCAGTTTAAAGTTTTTCTTCTTTCTCTTTTGTATGGGATGAAGAGTTCAAAACAAACCAAAGGAAGATTGTGGAATAGATTGAGAAAAGGAGAGTCTTACGAGTGCATGGAAACAGAGGAAAACATTCCCTTAAACTTGATAAAACAGCCATGTGCACTCGCACCATCAGAATGGTCAAGTTTAAAATGGCTCTGCAGTTTTCACAAAACCTTCCCCTGTCCTGTCATCTGATGTCAATGGGCCATTTCAGTTTCCATCTTTCAAGTCGAACTCCTGCCAATAATGGCATGGACAGTAGTGGTGAAAAAACAAAGAGGGCTCTCTTCCTGGCACCAAACATTAAGTTCTGCACTCAAGCGAGGAATATTATAGCCAAATAATCCCTCCCAACCCCATCCAAAAATTTTCCAGTCACTGCATTTCTTCTCACGTCTGTAGATTTTCAGCAATCAATGCCAATTTGATATTGCTATCTGCACAGCAATGCATTTTGGGAATGCAGCACAATGCTATAGTAGCAGGTCTATACAAAAAAAAAAAACATACAGCATGTCACTGCATTTTTTTACACCCGCAAAACTTGAGATAATAAAATTGTTTGATTCCTTGATTCAACACAACTACTTGAACAATAACGGCTAAAACGGTGGAAAGGGCTAGGAAATGGCACAAATGTGTTGGGTGACATACAGTACATTCATACGTCTGTTAGGGCTTCATTGGCTCTGCATTGTGTTGCAGCAAGCAAAGCAAAGGCAAGACAGAATGTTGAGGGGGAAAGCGGAGAAAAAAAACAGAAATCTGTGAGATGGACACGTAGTCAGACAACAGAAAGGAAGGAGAGAGTGAGAGAGAAAGAGAGCGGTGGGAGGGGATGAAGGGAGGGGAACAGGAGGAAGCAGAGAGAAAGACAGAAGATGGAAAGAGGGAGGGATGAGTGAGGGAGAGGACAAGACAGCCTCTCTAATTCTCTCTGCACACCCACTGAGCCCCAATTCACAGGGCTAACTGGTATATTAATTAAAACTCCAGTCTCCTGGTAAATGGCTTACACTAAGGGGTGGGGCGAACGGAGTGTGTGTGTGTGTGTGTGTGTGTGTGTGTGTGTGTGTGTGTGTGTATATGTTACCGGTCTTCTCATCCATGGGAGTCTGGTCTGGGGCTTCCAAAACGGAAGACACCTCAGCAGGGATGTGGAACTCAATCTTTTTGGGGCCCAGGGCCTGAGGCTGCTCAAACACGTCCGATGCCTGGAGAACCGGGGCAGTGGCACTGTGAAACAGAACAGAACCGAACAGTCCAATAGGGAACCAAATGTTATAACTCTTTTGAGAACTGAATACTTTCAAGCTCTTGTGCATGGAGACTAATACAGAGGTATTTGAGATCCGACTGACAAAACATTTTTTAAAATTATTTTCATATCATGCTTTCACCTCCACTGTAGCCAGAAAATAAAGGCTTTGACATTCAAGACTTTGTGTTACCAAATTTGCAGACATTATTAAAAACATTGTTCAGACCATCTAATATCTACAGTAACTTCAAGACAATCCTGCTTTCTGGCAGCATTAGAAATGGGATACAAAAATGGCAACCAATAACAATCAATGGCAATGGCAATGCAATAACAATCATCAATAATCAACTAAAATTGCACTATTGGAAACAACAGAGAATGTTCAAATAACATTCTATTTGTTCAATATATTTTTGAAGATCTTGATCAGCCTACACATGGCACTCTGGAACAGCTTACTTTCCTGATCACCCAATTAGCATTAAAGCAGACACAACATAACAGGAGCTCATGTTAGCCATTAGCTCTGAACAGACACTGGTCTTAGCCCTGGGGAGAGACTGAAATGCCTACGGAGGCACCTGTTTGCATCTGGCTTGGGTGCGTAGAGGAGGTCCTTCAGCTTGGGCCTCTTTCTGACGGCTGACGCTTTCGTCCGGGCGGGCCGCTTGCACGGCTGGTTGACCAGGCCCATCAGTCGGACCATCCTAAACAGACGCACCGGGATTAGAGACAAAACACACAAGTAGATATAAACTAAAGGGAAAAGGTTAGATTATTCTTTTACGTGTACATCTGTCAGTAAAGATCAGACAAACTAGAATGTGCATCTGATATTCTGAAGGTCCTGGGATGGCACGAGGTGTTCTACGGCAGTCTCAGCGTTACTAATTCACAACTCTGCCCCTCTTCTCCAGCTCAGATACTGATAGAACCGCCTAAGGGCTAGGCTCAATTTATACTCAGGGTGCAAGAGTTAACTTGAATACTGTGAATGATTTGTGCATAGCGGTCAGGCAGCATGCTGGTTGTTACTGATTCTGACATATGTGAGCAGATTTAACCTGGGGGTGGAGACCCACCCCGGCTAAACGAAGGTGGAAAATGGCCGGGGGAGGCTAAGTAGGCAAACGGCTGTCTTTGTCGATAGGTACCTCTCCTTCTCTTCCTCGTCACCCTCACTCTCGTATTCGGACTCCTCCTCGCTGCCGTCAGTGCCCCCTGCCGGTAAAGGGGGGTTCTCTGGTGGGAATGGCGGCGGCACGGGACCCATGGGACCCGCAGGTAAGTGGTACATCTCAAACTGGAGAGAGGGCACAAGAAACACTAAAGACAATATGTGATATGGTCTAAATGAATTGTGCAGGCAGCGTGAACACACTCCTGCCTAAACACTGTGCACTTGATATAACAGAGTTACGGCTACGGCTAGGTATTGCCAAGCCTTTCCTAGCGCCGCACTGCACTCACCATGGGAGGTCTGGGTGTCAAAGGGCCGAATGGGCAAGGCAGGTTCATCTTGTTCATCAGGTGGAGGACCTGAAAGAGCCACAGGCAGGGGGGAGGGAGGGAGAGAGAAAGAGAGGGGGAGAGAGAGGGAGAGAGAGGAGGGGGGGAAGAGGAGAAAATAGATGGATGAATATCAAAGACACACATGAAGAGAGACTGAAGGGAGGAAAACAACAGAGAAATGGTGGGGGAGAAAGAGCCACTGAGAGTCATAACCTTCTGTTACAGAGTGATGCTTATTATAACCAAGATACAGAGCATATTATGTAGTCTGAAGCTTAGCGCACACAACTGCTGCTGTGTGCACGTGTGTGCATCCCTCTGTCCTACTCTCTCACGCTGAACTTTCTGCTCCTGCTGATGTGCAGCGCAGTAACTAGCAGTAATTGTGACCTCGCCCGTAATCCAGATTGCCGCAAGGTGCTGGTGGGTTGGCAACATTTGGGGCTGTGACTGACTGAATGAGGCTTGGCCAGTCAGGTCTGCGACCGACAAAACAACAGCGCCACCTGGAGGTAGCTGGTGGAACAACGCTGGTCGGTCGAAATGCACAGGTAAAGGAGAGGAGAAAAAGAGGGAAGGGAAGAGGCTTATGGCTGGAGGGGGAAAATGTTAAGCCTATAAATCATTCCTACGACTTAGGTTCATTATTAATGCTCTTTCTCCCTCTTGAAAATTTAAATGCAAATATTTGCTATTTGATCTTTTTAAGAAAAAAAAGAGGGGAAAAAGAGGCAAGCAAAGTGGGAGGGGGATGGGGGCGAGGTGTCTGAATGTGTTTCCAAATTGCCAAGTGCCAATTAAAAATACAGCAAAAAAAAAAAAAGGATTCAAATTACTGGTGGGACTCGCTTTGGCTTTGAGAAAGAGTCGATTACGGTCTTCTAAGACAAGGTAGCAGGCGACAACAAAAGAAAAACAAAAAGGCCTGTGAACTTGAAATAAGTTGCACGTGCTTGGCATTGCGTTTGTTAAACAGTGGGGAGAGGCAGCTGAAGACGAATTGCCCTGCACAGTATACTCACCTGAACGTAAAACTTGGGCACGCTCAGCAGCGCGTGTGTGATGTTTGTCACGACAGAACTACTGGGGGGAGGGTATAAATATTTCAGCGTCGGGTTGGCTTGGAATTTCAACCTGTAGAAGCAGAGAAACAGGGCTTTGGCATTAGGGGGCAAACATACATGAAGACCTTTGCTGACACAAAAGCAATCTCAGTGGCCTCTGAAAAGAATGCAAAGAAGAAAAAAAAAGGAATGCTCTATGACAACAGGGCACCTAAATAACAGTGATGCAAGCAGCCGCAAGAGGCTGGCTCCGAGGGCTTCGGCTGTCTGGTTTTGTTTTCGTTTCGTTTTTCTTTTTAAGGGAAAATGTCAATCTGTGGTTTGCCCGAGAGGAACTCAATAGCCCGGCTCAATTCAGGCACAGTGGGGGGAGCCGGCATGCAATCCCGCCGTTCTATTCAGCCTCTACACGAGCACTTTTCGACAGGCTTGCACTGCACACGAGGGAGGCTGAATCAAACCCTTTTCAACAGATGTCTACACTTGCCTCAGAGGGAACAAAGTGGGGGACATGGCAGGGCTCCTGCCTATGGTGTTAAGGGCAGCCTCCATGTCTGACAGATACTATAAGAACCAGCTCAACTATTTCCAGGGATGGGGCCTGCGGTATACAAAGGTACAGCAGAATTGTAATAGCGGAAGTCAGAGCACAATATAATTGATGGCTACTTGACATTTCAGACTGAAATAGCAAAAGAACAAGGAATACAGTGTGTGATCATGGCCCTGTCGTATTTCATGCCAAAACTCATTGCCTTTGTGTGTGCACCTGAAATATAATTGTGAGTCCTGTTCTGGTCTGCAGAGACGGCAGACGAACAACTCTGAGAGATGACAAATTATCAGGCCCTTAAAACATAAAACAGGTTGCCACACAGCAGACGAGTGTGCATAGTTGATACTCCTGCAAGTTATGGGCATGATAAAAGACTAAAATTTAACTGAAGAATATGCAAATGTATGCAAATACTGTATATTTTCTCAAATAAATCAACAGGAAATGAACTAATCTGCTGCTATTACAAAGTAACTACAAAATACATCTGGCATGGTTAAGAAATGGTCAGCAAAGTAAAAAAAAGGAGGCAAGAAAGAAAAGAAATTAAACTAAGGGAGGAGATATAGAGGGAGAAAGAGAAAAAAGGGTGTTGGTGGGGCTGCCCATGATTGAAGGTGAGGTGACTAGTACTCATGGCAAATTATATCATAGCCCTGAGCGTCTCTATCAAAGGCCACCTGGCGCCGGCACATGGCAGTGGTGGCAGGCGGCCCTGTCACACGCAAACGGCAGTGCAGCCAGACAGGGCCACGTAATTGGACATGAGACTGCCCGAGACAGCCTCTCATCAGCTCTCCATCAGCCCAGGGCACCGCCAGGGCTCCCAGGACGACACAGGGCCAACGCTGACACCTCCATCTGAGCGAGGGCCTGCCATGCATGTGTCAGTGTGTACTTAGCTGTGTGTGTGTGTGTGTGTGTGTGTGTGCACATTTGTATAAATGACACAATGAAAAAAAGAGCCATAAAGTCTCTGAGAGGTGCCAGCAAGTGGACACTTTTGAGTGAAGCTAAATTTAAAGCTGGCAAATGCATGCATAAATACACAAGAAATTATTATCAAATACACTAGTAAGCATAAATAACAGATCAGAATCAATATAAAGTGTAAAATCATATTTTGTGTCAAACTGGTCGCTCACCCCAGGTTTGGCGCAATGTCAGTCTCTATGAGGGGAACATTTTGTGGCTTTCTGCTTTTCTTCTCCTGCGCATTCTGCTCTTCAGGAGCACTGAATTGAAACAATTCATATCAACAAGACAATACATATGAGAGAAGATTTTTTTTGTTTTTTTAAGAATTCAACCTTACTTTGCCTTTCCCCACCTACGTCTCATTTCTGACTGGACATGTATTTGCCCTTTGGTTAAATTATATTTGGCAGACTACCGAGAGTTGGACAGATGCTGTGAGAAAGGCGTTGAACAAAAAAGGAACTAATTGCCCTGGTGGGAAATTAATCATTTTCACAAACTATCTACCAGCATGTGCTGACAATTCTGTGATTTGCATCAGGCACTACAGAAACAGGTATTATAAGCTTTGTTTCTAAGGTTTCTAGGTGTTTTCTGCCATGATAAAAGAACCTTTCACCTTTTCTACATACCACAAATTATGGGATAATAATTACTGTATGGTGTGTATATGGGGCTGACACAAAGTAGTACTGCACATACTCATTGGTGACCGGCGGATCCTTTAACACAGTGACATTTTCCTGCTCACTTGCATATTCAACAACAAGTGTGTGACCAAGGACCTTGAGCTGATGCAGTCTGTTTAATGCCTGTAACAGGAGAAAAGGTAAACGGTGGAGTCTTGTAAAAAGAAAGACACTAAGGCTTTCATCAGCTTGCAGTTACAAAAAAAACCTTCATACCTTAGCAGCTGAAACCTCACTGTCAAATGTTGCAAACGCTGTATGTTTCTGGGGAGTAAAGACACACAGTTTTCAACTACTTCATACATATTTATACAAACAAAAGAACAATGACACAAAGACATCTACACCACCATTTTCAGGTCAACTAAACAAAAGTCTTTGCAAATGGTGTAGTTTCCCCCATTAGTTCAATGACTTATATTCTCCACATTGGTGCGCAAAACCATTTTGGAAATGCACACTATGAACAGTGTTCAACGCTCAACTTCACTAACCAGAACTCCTCTTTCTGACATTACACGGACAGCCACAGCTCCAAAATACTTGAGAAGGTCCTCCTTTTCCTCTCTGGTCAGATCAGCGGGCAGGTGACGGACGATTACAGTCTGACTCCTTTTGCTCTGCACTGTGCCATCACCATGGTCTGCCATGGCTCTCCTTAGAGGACAAAAATAATAACAATTGGACAAATTGTCTAAAATAGTTTTAATGGTAATGGGTTACAGAGTACATTTCTGCCAAAAATCGTATTAGGCCTACTTATTTTTTTCTTTCTCTTCAATTAGGAATAGGCCTATTGACTTCCACTACAACTCCGGCTGTAGCTAGCAGATAATATAATGCCATAAATGTGACTTCAAAAATTCTAACCTAACTTACCGGTAGGTCTATTATATTGACCTGTTATTGTCAACAAATCAGTGCACCGCACAATAGGGAGGCATATCTGCCATTCAATCCTGCAATCCGAGGGTAATGTGAGTTTAAAATGAATAGCGTTACGCATTCGTTTGCTACAACAAACTGAAATAGGCTACAGATTTTAAAGTTTGGCCACGTAACGTTATTTCTATCTAACTCGGATGACGAAACACTATCATCAAGCTATCCTGAACTTCCGCCGGTCCTTTTTTGAAGTGCACTGCTTCCATCGTATTTACGGTACCCATAGACTTCCAAGTCATGCAGTGAAACACATAAAAAAAAATATTTTGCTGTGCTCGCGCTGCTAAAGCTGTGCGGTCACCGCGCTACCCTCATTAGATGCTGCCTATAGTTATAAAATGTCTCCCAAAAGAATTTCTGTAATATACAGTGTTATATTGTAGAGAATTATATTAATCCTTATTACAATGGGATTTCTCTATGTATACATTCTGACATGCTTCAAATCTATTCTATTTTTGAGTGTGCCATTATCATATAATGTTTACAAGACAGGAGACACCCAGACGTTTAACTACAAAAAGGAATCACAACACTTTACAGTTAAATTTAAGAGATACAATACAAACACTTTAAAATAGTTGTCCTGACATGGTAATTATGTTGGCTAACAATCGTGTAAGAACTACTGTCTAAATAAAATGCTTTTTTCTCAAAGTGAAATCTTGAAGGCAGAGGTAATGCTTCATTGTGGCTTCAAATGCTTCATTTCATAAAGGGTGCAAATTCGTGTTCATGAAGCATTATGTAACGAGGCCATTGGGTGGCGACATAGCTTTTGGAATCTCGCTGTGTTATTGTGAATTGTGGGTTTGAGCCTCGGGCAAATTTGACTAGCTTTAAAGGAGAAATCCGGTGTGATTTGGACCTGGACTGTACTGGAAGATGTTACTGAGTACAAACATATATCCAATGCCCACCTCCATTCACCCCCAGCATTCCGCATTAAGACGTTTTTAGCCGAAGCTTTCATTAACCTTACACTGCTAGCTATAGGGGCACAGCTTTGCCTATGCAGCTAAATCACTATTTTTACACCATTAACAAGGTTCAAAGTTACTCCACACTTCACTGGTAGACTTCTGAGGGCCCTGACATTTAAAACGAGACAATGACAACTTTGAAAGTGTACAGGTACTTTATTAAAAAGACAGTTTATAAAGACAGAATGATTTAATATCACTGTCTGTTGTAGGCTATGGACACCTAGTTGCCTGGTCACCACTTCACTTTGAGGAAAAAAAGCATTATATAAACACATTAAATCATTCCTAAAGATAGTTAAATTTGCCCGAGGCTCGAACCCACAATTCACAATAACACAGCGAGCACAAATCAGGAGGGGATTACTCTAACCAGTCAGCCATTAAGCTCTGGTACTAGATGCATTCACTGGGGAAGTTTTACTAACGCTGGAATCCGGTACAATTGACAGTTCAAGAGCTATGTCGCCACCCAATGGCCTCGTAACATAATGTTATGTGAACACGAATTCGCACCCTTTATGAAATGAAGCATTTTCTGCATATTACCTGTGCCTTCAAGATTTCTTCAGCATGTCATACAGGAGTATGTTAGGACACCCCCTGTATAGATATTGTGCGCACTTACAGTCGCCACATTTGAGAAAAAAAGCATTTTAAAGGCCCACTATGCAACATTTTTCATTTAATTAATCTGTTTCATACTGTTTAGGATGCTAAAATGAGTCATTTCACGGCGAACAAACGGTGTAGAATGTGCCTATAGCAGTAGATACAGCACTTGCAATGTTCAGCAGCGCGGACCGCCTCCAATAGAATGCAGTGCAATACAATGCAATACAGCGGTCTTTAGAGGGAGCTTGTGAGAGAAAAAAAAAAACAGAACGTTGCTTAGCACTTCTTTAACGTTACTTAGACAGTAGTTCTTACATGATTGTTAGCCTTCTTAATTACCATGTCAGGACAACAAATTTAAAGTGTTTGTATCTCTAAAATTTAACTGTAAAGTGGCGCGATTCTTGGTTGTAGTTAAAGGTCTGGGTGTCTCCTGTCTTGTAAACATGAAATGATAATGGCACTGGCACACTCAAAAATAGAATAGATTTGAAGCATGTCAGAATGCATACACAGAGAAATCCCATTGTAATAGGGTTTGATATAATTCTCTACAATACAACACTGTATATTGCAGAAATTCTTTGGGAGACATTTTATAACTCTAGGTAGCATCTAATGAGAGTAGCGCGGTGACCACACAGCTTCAGCAGCGCGAGCACCGCACATTTTTTTTTATGTTCTTTCCTGCTCCGAAAAAAATGACTAAGTCTATGGGAACCGTAAATACGATGGAAGCAGTGCGCATCAAAAAAGGACCGGTGGAAGTTCAGGATAGCTTGACGCCGATTGACGAAACTAGCGAGTTAGACACAACGTTAGTTAGATAACGTTACAACGTTAAAGATGGTCTGTGAAGATTCTCATTCAGTCAAGCCGCGGAAGTTGCTAAAGCTTTATAAGAAGCATGTTTAATGAAAGATAAGTCTGCAACCTTCAGAACAAGAAGTCCAGCAACTTAGCACTAACTTACTTTAGGTAAAAACGCTTGTCCCTCAGCACAAACGGGCTGGCTACCATTTCGTCACTAAGCTTTTGTTAAATTGGCACCGCATCTTACAGAGATGGGTTTAAACCAGAGTTTGTTATGAAATGTTATTTTTATACAGGATGCAATAGGATCGCATTAAAAAATTGCTGACCCCATAGCAGCAAAAGCAGCTAACGTTAACAACCAAGCAAGCATGAACTGCAGGAGTTAGCTCCGTTTGGAAGAAAGGGCTTTGCTTTTTCCATGGGGTAGATATAAATTGAAACATTTTTGTCACTGAATTTACCCTAAAAATGCTTATTGTGTGTGGTGTAGGCTTAACAAATAAAGCCATAACATACCTATTAAGAGATGAGTTTCTTCCCGAATTCAAACAGTTCACAACTGAGGCTTCCGGCACGTAGTGGTCGTTTCCGGGTAAGAATATTTCTGATTGGGTTGGGAACAAAGAGCTCCCGCCTACAACGTCGACGATTGGAATAGACGAATTGTCAATCCGAGGTTACAAAAGCTCATTTGACTTGCATTGATAGTCTAAGACAGAATGGATTTTTCATTATTTAGCCAACAGAGGTCACTGTCAGCAAACAAAATTAACAGAGGTTGTCCTGTTCAGGTTTTCAAATGTACATTAATGCATACCAACGTCTCACAAACCTGCGAGGAGAAACAAATAGACAAATACAAACAGAAAAAAACTATGTCAGCACTAGGTTTCAGTGTAATCAATATAAAAGTCTAAAATGTTCCATATGTAGATTTTGAGTCAAATGAAGAGGTCTACTTAATTCCACTGATTTGCAAAATTTCTCACAGTGGGTTCTGACTAATTAGAATGAGACTTTATGTTGTTACACCACAAAAACCAAAGTAACTGATAATGTTTGCCTATGTGAACACCTCTCCAGACTCACCCAGTCTGCCTCTCTCCCTTCTCTATGGCTTCAGTGTGTGTGGCTCACATAGAAGAGCGAGTAAACCTGGCGTCGGACCAAACCAAATCCTAGCCTAGTGTGTCTCATTCCGAACTATACTGGCTTCCTCTATTCCCGAGTCACTTCTGTTTACCTTGGGAAAGGACATCTTTGATGTGCAGGTCTTTTGGATTGATTCCACAGCATACGGAGAGTCTTTTGTGTAGGATGAGTCGGATGTCGGAGTAGGATGAGTGCTTAAGTAACACTTTCATTTATCAAAGCAAAGATGTTTTCATTTCCAATTTCTAATAAAAAACTTGCCAACAATACCGGCATTTAAATTAGAGTTTCATTTGTCAGTTTTACACAAACTGGGGGAAAGTTGATCATGTATTAGGAGGCATTTAACATATAAGTAGTAGAAATAGTAGCCTGTGCTTCACCCTGGAGATCTCCCCTGTGTTGTCAGGGACCCTCCAAATTCCTGCACAAATGAAGTCTTTTCTTTGCGGACAGCGCGGGCATTCCTTGCATGGGGAAACAATGCTCCCTTTCAGGGTGGCTGGCTCTGAAATTTCACAGGTGAGGGGAGGAACGGAAGACATCTGATCCCGTTCCCCCGGCCCCGAGCGTTCACTCATTTGCTGAGAGTTCAAGACACTCAGGAGAAGAGAGAGGTGGGGGCTGGCCGGACGGCTGGCCAGCCGCCTATGGCCTCCCCATCAGCTGGCCAGACTAGTGGCAGAAATGTGTCAAATAAAAAAAGGCCTATGCCTCGTCAGCAGGGCCCATGTGAAAGACATTCAGTTTAGTCGCCATGTTGACTAGGCACATTTGGAACCACCTTGAAAAAAAGAGGCACTCCACCCTCATTTACGTGTACTGCCCTCCTCTAAGAGAAAATGTTGGCCTTTGATTTTGAGTATAAAGTCTGGAGAGTAGTCTTGTACTTTGTGATTATTGATTTTAAAACAGGCACAAAATTCCAGGTTTCAAGAATATAGCCTCCCGAGTAGAAGCCCACCTTTATCTTCCTTGTTTTCAGAATATACAGTATGTAAAGGATTTTGGGATTACAGTGTGCCGGTCAGGCCACTGACCACTCTGACCACACTTTCAGCATCTGAAAGGCTCTGTCAGTTCCAACAGATGGAAACGCTTCACACTGGCCTCCTCATATTTCTCTGTGGAGGCCTCAGTGAAGGGCCTGTTGGATCAAAGTTCCTTTCACCGGCAACTCGAAGACACTTTATTTGTGTTACAGCAGCGCTTTGTAACCCCCCCCCCCCCAAATACATTTATTACGGCGCAACTCAACAGGGACCTCACAACTAAGCTGAAAGTCTAGCAGTTGAAAGGCCAATGAAATGTTATCGGTGCCTGGATACATAATTGGTCTTGATTGAGTCCTGATGACAACCCATGAGAGTGGTAATTTTGCCAGAAGAAAAATCCCTTGTTGTGACACAATGTATATGAAAATATATGATGGCATGTCTCTCTGAACACAGAACTTCCAAACTGAAAACAGGATTTCATACAAAAAAAATGTCTAAATTTGATTTCATTTTGAATATAAAGAACTTTCCATTCAATAAACTACTTGCCAGTTTAAAACATTTTCTAAATGCCTGGTATGGTGAAAGAGCTATGAAACCTGTTTGTCGAGGCAAAGGGATCACTCCTCTCCGCAGGGAGACCAGCTCTCAAGGTTGATATGTTTGCCATTAACAAACATCAATTTGGGGAGGGAGAGGGCCGGATATCGGCCCTAACCACCCATCCAGCACTAAAAGTGTAACAAAGGATCTACACCAATGCAGTGACTGCATTCCTGCCATCGTTATTTATGTGACGGCTCTAAAACAAGGCTCCTGTCCTTGCTGTGGGCTATATAGACCTACACCCCACAAACGCTTGGCTTCTAACATGGCTGCCCATTTTTCACAAACAATGGCAAGGATATATTTTTTTCCCTAGACTGAGTCAGCTTTGGTCTACGTGTCTCCCTCTCTCAGCATGCCCATGAAAATGCAATGAATGCTTACATTCGCAACAAATTCAGACAGTAAAGCGAGGTCAGGCTGTGACTCAGGTCTTAAAGACAGCCCTTTTTATACTAGAGAGTTTGAGTGAAGCAGTGAACATTCTTTGTGTGTGAACTCTCTCTCTCTGTGTGTGTGTGTGTTTCCCCCCTAGCCCCCCACCTGCTGTCTGTGGGCTATACTACTGTATAACAGACTTCCCAGACGTTTTTTTTTTCTTAAATATTCACTTCATCAGTAATCATCAGTATGTGTGGATTCAATACCTTAGGTGGAGACCTGTGTGTGTGTGTGTGTGTGTGTGTGTGTGTGTGTGTTTGATAATGCTCCTCTCAGATAAGTGTGGAATGCTTCCACGTAGTGTGTCCACATCCCTACCCCTTCTGTCTCCCCCCAGTGCATTTCTGCCACTGCATCGCCATCATGTCATGGATGTATCACTTCCTCTACAGTATGTCTCCTATCTGGCCCACAACATATCCTTCACATATCTGAGGCATTTGCAAGCCATTTACATGTTTCTTACACACGGTTTGACTGGTAATTGAGTGAGAACCTGACCTTTTGTCCTTTTGCTGTTCAAAAGTCTTTTTTTTGTCTTTTCTACCAATGCTTCAGTTTGCTTTCTGCCTTCCCATTAAATCACGTTGACTGTAGGGACTGCAGTGCAACAGCTGTTTTAGTCGGCAACATGTTTTTTTTTCTTTTCTGGAGAATGACAGAGAGTCAGGAAGGGCACACTAGGCATGATAGACCTGGGTTCACTACTTTCACCCTGTTGTTCATTTCCAAAGGGCTAAGACTCCAAAAGATGTTCAATAACTCATTGGGCCCGATAATGCACACGGCGCAGAGTGCTTTCGCGACCTGCGCAACCTATCATTGTTATTTTGTGCGAGCGCATCGTTCTTTTTCCCGGCAGAAATGTAGCCTACATTGTCAATGTAGCAGATGGCTTTGCGCTCTGTCGGGCGTGTCATTGAAAAGAAGGGGTGTAGAACGGTGCATAGCGCGAATTATGTATTTTACAAGAGGTAAACGTGAATTCGCTGTTGACCAGAAAAAACATGGTCAGGAATCATTCATTGTTCGAAGGCTATTTTACAGGCGCTTAGTGCTTATATGGAAGAGTGCAGGCACAAGCTGCTTCTTTCATCAGCAGGGGCAAGCAGCATCCCAGTCCTCGAATTATAAAATTGAAATGTAAATCACATAGCCCATCACACCATGGTTATTTTATTAAAATATATAATATCCGCAAACCTTAGTTGATTGCAGTAAGTATACTGAGAATTAATATCGACCAGTGGCGGATACATAGGGATGTAAAGCCAGATTGTCAAGAAACAAGACTGTACATTAGGACACCACCAGAACATCATTTAAGTTAATATTTTGGTTATATAACAACCCATTTCATCTATGCGCCAGGCGCGATGTCCACTTTTCCTACAGGTAATATAGCATTCTGCGCTGGCCCCTCCACCAAAGAGAACTGCATTTTAGACTTCAGACTATGCGCGATTGAACTTGAAAATCGGGCCCATTGACTTTTGAGCTACAAAAGAGCTAAATAAGTTTAGAATCACAGTTGGGTCTTCTTACCTGGGCGCTTGTGTTGAATGTCAGCTTTGTTGGCTTGACCTTTCCTCACATCTCAGACTCTGCAGGTATTTGTGTGATCGCACCCAAATGGTAATTACATTCAATAACAAGGCACACTGTGTGTAGCTGTTATCAATTGTTTAATAAGACCCAGAGCGACAAGAGCCAGGCCCAGATGAAAACTGTATGGCATTCCTCACCAATGTGCCATGCAGATGTGTTCTTGAATAGGCCTAATGGAAACAATGTATTCTGGGAACATTTTTCTTTTCCATACTTGACTGTTCTCAGCCGTGCATGTAGGCTGGACAGACAGAGGTGTGAAACACTAAGAAGGCCTTGTGTAATTTTTGACATACAGTGTCTGATAAATGTCACCCAGGACCACGAGTCTCAAGACTTCTTTTTAATATTTGGCTAAAACTTGCAACATGTATGTTATCCAGTATTAAAATATCATCAAATTTACACTGACTTCTATTGAAGTGGCTCAACCCCTAGAAAATGTACCTCTGACAGAAAAAACAAACCATTTCTGCCAGACATCATTTCAGCAATCAATCCCTCCACTAAATATGGTCTGACATGGTAGGATGCCCAAAGAAGGCCTCAAAGTGTAGACTGTTTAGACTAAACCAGTGCCTGTGTGTGTGTGTGTGTGTGTGTGTGTGTGTGTGTGTGTGTGTGTGTGTGTGTATGTACAACTGTGTGTGAGTGTCTATGTGTGTGTGTTTGTCTGTGTCTCCATGTATTAGAGACAGAGGGAGAGCTTTGATAACTGCAGAAGAGGGGTCCCATTGTCAGATGCTCTTCATTGTGGCATTTTGATGAGAATTTATGTGTTTGTGTATATGTGGCCTTTCCTGGCCAGATGGGAGAGTGTTTATCAGTGAAGGTGGTCACGACTTTTCTGCTCATTCGGGTAAAATCTCGTTCGAGGGTGAGGGGAGGTCAGGAATCCAGCTTTAAGCAGAAGGCTGGGAATGTGTAGAACAAGAGTGTGTGTTTGTTCATGTGTGTGTGTGTGTGTGTGTGTGTGTGTGTGAAAAGAGAGAGAGATAAAAAAATTTTTAGTTCTAGTAAAAAAAACAGACATAGACTATAATATTCAAATTTTGGCTTGTTGGTTTGTTTGAATGGTTCATTGTCAGAGATTGTTTTGTCTTGTATGTGAACTTCTACATTATATTTTATCGTCCATATAATATGTTCGCTTTTTATAAATATGTTAGACACAAGTCAAGAGCTCCAAAGGCATAATGAGAAAGTAGCAATTTTTTGGAAGACGTATGCAGTGGAGGTCATATATCAAAGCCTACTGTATGCTGGACTCTCAAATAGGAACTCAAGCGCTTGTCAAATGATGACTGTCTGTGCCAGACACTGAACTTCAAGTCTGTACTCAGCCTGCCTTTCTCATAATATCCTTGCTGTGCATATTTTCAGTCAGTCTGACAAAACCACAGAGGTCTTGATGCCAAGCTTAAGTTTCATAGCATCAATTACTGTTTCTCTGTAGAACATTCTGTGACGTCATGCATGCAATTCCTATCAAAAGGAACATTTTTTAGAATAGAGATTTGTCTGTCCCAGTTTGGGCTTTTAATGACTATATGAGTTACATTACAGCTCAGTGATGTGTTTTGATGTGTTTCCACCTCACTTGACTATTTTGCGATATCCCCGAGACACGTCTGGTTCTGCACCAAACACACACATTTATTTGGGGAGAGTGTGTGAAAAGGAATCCTACTTCACACCTCCAGCTGAGGTAGAGCCATACTGTTTCCAGCTCCAAATGTGCCATGTGTCTAAATGTTCACACAGGCAAAGGAGTTTTTAACCCTGGTTCTTCATTTGAAATTTGTAAAAAAGAGAAATAAAATCTACATTGTGACAAACGGTAATAGCTTTTTGAGTGCCAGCTCATACGCTATGCTTCTTTTCTTTCTTCCCTTGCCTCTCAAAGGGAGATTGTACATAAGCTGAATGAGTCAGTTAATTGGCAAATAAAGTGGCACATAAGAGGGAGAAGCGCGGGCGCAGCCAAGATTCAGCTGCCCCAGTTCCTCTTGCAACATCTTTTTCACGTGCCGGGCAGCCTGGTAGGGCGTGCTCTCCAAAAACCACTGTCACCGTTCCAGCTGATCCGGGTTGCTGCCGCGGCACCCCACGTACACACACATGCACACACACACACACACACACACACTCACACACACAGACACACACACACATTTTGGGAGACTTCTAAGCGACCATAATATATATGCTCCCCTGTGGCATTGCTATTTCTACCAGCGAATCCCGGTAATCAGGCCTTTGCTGACTCGCCTCCTCCATCTAGCTCTCCCATCTCATCGGCTGCATGTCGTCTGCTCCTGCACACCAACACTACTCCCTTCCTCAAATCCACTGTGTCTGCTGTTGTGCTTCTGCTCAGCTAGCAATTACCAGCCCCCCTGACGGTGCCGCACCCCATCTGGGGTGACGGGGGGTAGGACTGATGGAAAGGGGGAGACCACACAGTCATGGAGCCTTCCACCACAACTAAAGTTGAGGCCTCATCCTGGGACTGGCATTGATGGCACCGGGTCATCTGGAAGGACCATGAGGAAGGATGACAAAAGTGGGATGATTGATGGTGACAGCTGACTAACAGATATGAGCTGAGTGTAAATCACACTTTCATATTCATTTGGCATTCACCTCACAAGCACACAAATCTGTTTTAAGCTAGCTTTAGAAACATCAAAATCTTTCCTGGAGAAGATGGCTTCATCTATAGAAGTTCTACAGGGAATCCCAGAAGGCAAGAATGCACCAAGCTTCAATTTTGACATTGGGAAAAATTGCCAAGTTCTGGCAAGTAACTAAAATACCAGTAATGGCTAGTCACAGACCAATTCCATTTAATTGCATTTATAGCGCTTTAACAATAGTGTTGTCTCAATAGTAAGAGCACCAATGAGCAACAAGGGCCAGAAAAAAATCCTCTGCATTTTTCTTTTTTAGTCTAGGAAGAAACTTTGGGCTGATGCACAGCTCAAGAGGCAAACCTAACTGCAGAAAAATGACAATTAGCAGTCACTATGATAGACTGCTATTAGTACATGGTGTTAACCGAGCATAGTACCACATCATTATGTGGTAGTCAAGCCATTGTGGTTGGACAGTGTTGCAAGCATGATGATAACATGGACTGAGATCAGCCATGGAGGTGACACTGGGAGGGCTACGATTGTGCCATTGTGAGAAGGGGTCAGTTGCTGGACCACATGTTGAAGCAAGAGCATATAAATTATAATTGAGGGAAGTATGAGGGAATACTGTAAATGGAATTTAATCCACATTTTTTAAAATACCTGTCCCTTTAGAAGAAGCTAATTCTAGTTCCAACAGTTTATAATCTGTTTGTTCAGCCAAATAGGCACAGTTAGCTAAAAGCAGTTTTCCTGAAATCAAGGAGAAACTGAATGACATGGCAGCTGTTTTCCTTTCAGAAACAGCTCAACTGAAAACCTTACATAAAACCCTTTCGTTGAATTCCTTAATGGTCCAGAGTAATGAAAACAAATGGAAACGGACATGGAATGCTCACTAGTATACCTTCCAGAATGCCATAAAAGAACATGCCATACAGTAGGTTTATATAAGGCATGTATCCTCCTTAGTGCTTGAAGAAGGCAAGTAAGAGCTTGTGCTTTTCTGTGGGGTCTGTCCCACCTACAGTGCAATCCTCCTTTATGTGTTCATGGGTGCCTGCAATAAGTGTTGGAAATGGTTTAGAACCCCCCCCCCCCCTCCATGCGGAAGGAAAGCTGTGATCTTTTCTTATTCTCCTGCCTTTTTTGTCTGCAACCTTGACATACAAGGTATGATGAGGTCAAACTCAAATGAACCTAAATTCACTAATCATCAGAACCTGTGTGCACAGTGCTAGTTTGGAACATAATTCCTAAAATCATACAGCAACTCCAGTCTCTTTTTATGTAACATCATATTTGCCTTGTGTTAGATATTCATTTGCTGACAACTCTCCGACATGCCATTTTCTTGTGTAAACCCTTTGGCATTGAATAGATTCAAAAGACATCTTTGATTGCCACTGAGTGGTATGTACAAATTTGTTGTAATTCTAAGGTTCTTTGAGGGGCCGTCCTCTCATTATCGAACACAGTAACAAGACTTCTGGTTCCAGACATGAGGAGCCCTCTATACCAATGCCATTTTCCTCATTTTTATGCATAAGAGTATGTGATTTGAATTCAATATCTGCATGGCTATTCTGGATGGACATTTTGCCTCGTGTTTGAGTCTGGATATGAATGTTCATCTGACAGAAGGTGGACTAAGGAGATATGTGATTGAGGGAGGCAAGGGAAGAACTAGACTTGGGCAAATGTAATAATGCTCATCACACAAGATAACACCAATGGCAAACTCAACCCTTATTCTCATTTAGCTAGCTCTCTGCTAGTGATTGTTTTTGTCCAATTATTGCCTAAGGTTATTTTTTAAAATTCACTTTTCTTCCACATTTTTTCACAGCATTACTTTGCTTATGCTTCTATGCGGTGGTTATTGCAGTTAGCGTTCAATCTTGATGAAAGAAGAGAAGTGAGAAAAGGAATCTGGCTCCGTCAGCAGTGACAGGTCCCTGGTCAGCCCATGGATTGGTTCTTGAGACCACTACCCCTTGTATTTTTTTCACATGGACAATTGGCTGGGGCTAGCTCCAGCCAGTTGAATCTCAACATGGTTGCTGTGTTTGTAGCCCTGAACAAGCAAATCACCACCTTTGAACCTTGAACCTTTGAATGTTCTTACCACAGAGTTTGTCATTTCGAAAAGGAAAGTAAAAAATGCTTGTGGTGCACACACACAGAAACAATGTTTGGATGGAATGGCAATTTGGTAAACCACCACAGCAACTAAACTGACTATCAAAGTGTGAGATTTGGTTTTTATTTTAGTATCTTCTCTGGAAGTCAGAGGTATTATTACATACTTTTTAGGGTTTCTCCCAGTTCCTGAAAAGAACAAAAGTGTCCATCAAAAATCCCATAGAAAAGTGAGACACTGTACTTTCCTATGTCACTGACCACGGCTGCAAGACCAAACAGTCTGCATTACACGGGTTGGCTGTGAAATGTGTGTCAAAGCAGTAGGACAAGGTTTCCATAGAATCATTACACTAGGGATTGTGCAGAGACTAAAGTAACATGACAGACTTCCAACTGCTGGATTCCTGCATCACCCTTGGTTAAGCGTCAGTCAGGACCTACAGACAGCCAGGTAGATGTGAAGTGAATAGGCCATTCATTTTCAGTCCATCCAGGCTGACATGATTTACCATTGGCCCTTAATCTCTCACATGTGTTTTTCCGGCTTCCCTGCCAGAGCTGTGTCTCCCAGCCTGCCTGCTCACCACCGGGAAGAGGTGGAAGAGACTGGAAGACCCTACTGATGCGGCTCGATGTGATCCTACACACATGCATTACACATGTGTGCTTTGAGTGCTGCATGCAAGGAGAAATGTCGCTCGTCCCCAGATGTTGAAGGGTGCTGTGCTGCAGCCTTCGTCCTGTGGCGACCTAATTATGTTTTGGGCGTTGCATGGGTTTTGCCCACAAAACATCATCCACTTCCTTTTCAACACCCTGAGCAAATACCATCCTAATTGCTTTTTTGACACAGATTTAAATTTAAACTACACATTTTATTTTATTTCCAAAAAAATACCTTTTGTTTTGTGTTTTTGGTTCGCACGAAAGCCTTGCCTCTCCATTGTTGACAGTTTTTGTTCCTCTTGTTGGGGAAAAGCCAGTGGATACTTTGAACCAGATGAAACCCATTTAGTGAAGACTGTGGTTTCTGTTGACTGATATTCTGATGATAACCCAGTGATTAGACACTATTTAGGCCCAAGCAGTGTTTGACGCAATCCTGTTTCCGAGTGAGCAGCTCTAAAATGTATGTAAACACGCATGCTTCTTTTCGTCTTTGAGGGAGACTACAAGGGAGGGGGAAGTTTCCCTCATGTGCTGATGCCGATGTGTTGGTAATCCATTTCCTGCTTTAGAGAAAGTAGGTTATACTGTGAATATCATATAAATATCAGGTCTGTTTTTGTGTTTTTGAGAAAAGTGTTATTGTTTTGTTGTTGTTGTTAGTGTGTTTCTGATATTTTTGTTATTTTTCATCATTGAGTACACAGAAAATTTCATGTGTTTTTAATTTTTTATGCCAGAAGACTCACACGGAATTCCAGTTAAACACCAAGACTGACATGTGGTACGATAGTTCAGTATGATGTGATAGGTATGATAGGTTTAAAATGAATGTCAAAATGTTTGCACATGATGTCAGTGCCAATTTACCAGACAAGTTATTATTAATATAGGGTGACTTTATTCATCAGATTAATTAAAAACAGAGTATGATGTATGACATCAGATTTATCTTTTCCTTGCATCATTTGGTATAGGACAGGCCTTTTTTCTGTAAAATTGATTTATCCATGCCAAAGAATCAAATGTCACCTTGTTAGGGTAATCTTTTTTTGTGGCAGTCTCTGATGGTTTTTGGGAGAGGCACAGAGGCTCTATTGTAATCTGAATGTCAGGCTGAGCATCTGTCCTTGTGATCCTACTGAAAGATAAAGTTATGGCAGTGAATGCCGCTGATTAGACAACTGTTTGTCTGGAAGGCTGAAGACTCTGAACCATGTATTTTACCAGTTTTTGCTGAATGCATTCTCTATTTTACATAATATTACTAGCATTAAGGAGGGTCAATGAAAATGGCCACCTTGCTGTAGCTGTAGGCCTCTTTCCCAAGCACCTTCCTCTCAGACTTTAAAGTCAATGGGCCATGCTTTATGTTGAGCAAACAAGTGACCTCATGCGGCAAATGTGTTAGTTCACCATCAAATGCAAGCAGGACAGTGATCCGCTCCTCCACTCTTCCTCTGCCGGGTGTTAGTCCACAGAAATTGCAGACTCGAAGAATGTTATCCCTAATTATTTTCATTCCTCTATTCCATTAATTAGTTGAAGCACTTTAGGAATAATTTTCACTGGTCTGACACAGAAGTTCTAAAAGTTGGATATTTGTCTTCCTTCCTGGGAAAACAAAAAGTGACTTAAAGTCAACACTAAACGGTTCACCATGAAAAGCTGCCACACAGCAGCGGCTCTGTTGAGGGTTTGTTTACTCTTTAAATTTGGTCAGGGAGACTCAGTTAACCTGGGTTTTTTTCAGGCCTGAAAGACAAAATGGAGAGAGGGCCCTTGCATGATTCTTTCGGGTGTGTAAAATCTCACTGTGACACAGTTGGATTTTTGTCTATTAGAGAGACAGACACTCTTTCTGTCACTGGCTGGAGGAAACAGTGCTGGTGAATGTTTTTCCAATCAAAGCTTGCCTTATAGCTTGCCTTTTCACTCGCCTCCTTGGGGGAAAGTATAGCCTTATTCACTGCTGTTATTCCAATGCTCAGTGCCATTTTTAGCTAACCAAATACAAACCAATGCTATTTATTCCACAAAAAAACTGACTCCACCCCATTTGACCTGCTGACTAAACAACAATGACTAACAATATTATCCACCATCCACCAGGCACACCTCAACCTAATAACATTATCCCCATATGCATCTTCATTATCCCCAAAACACGGCTCCTCATCCTTGCTCCCCTGGCTTTGACGTAGGATGAGATCTCTTCGGCTCCTCCAGGCCTGGGTGCCGCGCAGCATGGCTGCAATGAAAGGGGCTCTGTTTGAGCAGGGAGGACTCCCCCGTGCTACTGGGGCTAGGGAGGAAATATGATCCATACGAGAGGCCTGTGGAAGAGTCAGAGCCGGAGCCAAGGGCTGGGGATGTGGCAGTGCTACAGCTGGGCATTGGCTGATTCCTCCTGACATAGTATGGCTAATGGCAGTGCTATGTGAATTTGGTACTTAGTACTTTATTAGCCTGCCATAGTCTGTGGCCAAATTTTTCATTCTACGTTTGCCTCTGAATATTCAACTAGTGCTATCCGCATCACAATGTGTGCTGGTTACTTTGACATTCCTCCACACGGCTCTTGGATGACATTCTGTCTGGACAGGAGCGTGTGTTTGGGGATCGGAATGTACATAGAGCATGAGAGAGCCGACATGTTTTGAGAAGGATTGGTTTGGACTCTCTTCAATAAATTAGCTGCATTGAGACCAAATTATTTAGCCTCCCTGTTTATTTTTGTGTTTCCGCAAGCTACTTGTGTATGTCTGTGTGTCAAGTAGCAAGTAACAGAAAAGTATTAGCGCACTCCTCAGCCAGATGGGTGAGCAATGGGTGGTCCCCTGATGTTTACAAAGGAAGTTTTTTCAATAAACACATAGAGACAGGCTGACTTTCATCTGCTGGGATCAGTAAAACAATCAAGCTGCACTGACAACCAACAGCATTTCCATCTCTTCGGCTGCTTGAAAGTCCGATTCACTAAACCTATCCGCAAGCTGTTTCCCTCAAGTGTTCTCAGGTGTGAAAAAGCAAGTGACTGATAAAATAGGGTGTACTGTATAGATGTACAGTAGAGAGAAGTAGTGAGAGACACAGAAAAAAAGTGGGAGAGAGCATTTTGGAAAACTGAATCACAAACACGGAGATAATTTGTTTTATTTTCTAGCAAAGTATTAGATGTTCATGAGACCTCAAAGCTCAAACCCAGTCTGTGTGGCATGTGGTCCTAACCATAGCACACACACATATACTGTATATCAATATCCACACGTGGACTCTCCTCTCCTCCACCTCATCAGCATGTTGCTGAGGGAGGCTCCGTGACCACCTCTCCAAAGGAGGACCAGGCCACCCACCTTCAGCAAGGGAGCAGTAGCAGCCTCTGTCCATGCCCCCACAAACCACACAGATGCACACACACACACACACACACGCGCACATACTCCATTTGGGGTGCTCCTAGCTTACCTCATCTATTCTGCCTTCTCCACCCTCTTCCCCTCCCTGCTTGTCAGCATTCATCTGGGATCGTTTGGGAGTTGGGAGTGACCTCCCCTGTGGAACACTACTGCTTCTTTATGCTCTCTCTCTCTCTCTCTCTCTCTCTCTCTCTCTCTTCCACACACACACTTTCTCCATCATCCAGTGATCCCTTCAGACTTGAAGGTTTACAGCCTGGAAGGGCCCAGCATGGCATGGCATGTTGCTGACACACAACCAAACCATTGCCATGGAAACCAAGTAAGGGTTAATGTGTCCGGATAACAGCATATGTTTCTCATCCATTTTTTTTTTTTTAGAAAGAGAGAGAGAGAGAGAGAGGCCATTGCATGACAGGCAGTTGCATGCCTTTTTGGGCTCTGTGGCTCTGTTCCAAGAGATGGTAGTGTGCTGTGTTCTAGACTTTTCCTGCAGGTTTATTATAGGTTTGCCTTCACCAGGTGGTGTGGACTGACAGCTTTAATCTCACCCCATCTCCCTTTCCAAATGGCTCTCCAAGCACTAAACTCTCAATCAACTCCTGGAGAAAAACTGAGGCACTCATAACTCAAGGGCACATGACATAAGAGAGGCCAGAGGTTTATGAAGCCATTACCACTTTTTTACTTGATACTCAGGTCTGTTTTTAGTGTTTAACCACTGGTTGCCGCTCACTCAATTTTGTAGACCTGTGTGCATCACAAAATAAAGAATGTTAAAGAATGAGAATGTTGAATCAAAAAGTAAAATAAGTTTTTCTAAACCCACAAATTTATATGTTATTTTGTTAAGTTAACCTTTAATAAATGGGCTTCTCACCCATTTCTTCCTTACCTTGAAATGAATGCTGGGCAGTCTCTGTATTCCCAGATGCTAATTTAACAAGACATCTCTCCTCTGTGTTATGGTAAAGGGTAAAGAGGGGGGTGGCCAAGCAGGACAGGAGGCTTTACAGGCTGTTGAAATTGGACACCCCGGTTGTCTTTATGGGGTCAGGATACACTGACAACCAAAACAAGCGGCCTCATCAGTTAGATGGAAGACTGCTGAGAGACTTTGTTGAAAATGACCCCAAACGGGACTATAGTTCTTTATAGCCTTGCTGACTCAAGTCTTGAACACATTTTATGTTGGTTACACTTAAATGTTCATTGTACAGTGTTATAATTAGGTCATTATCATCTTTATCTTTCTATCTATCCATCCATCTTTATCTATCAGTCTATATAACCTAGATATATGCATTTAATTATTTTTTAAATTCTTTCTTCATTAATTTACTTAATAATGACCTCAGAGTTGGCAGTACCACCAATTAATAGGGTGTCCATTTTCATAGGAAGCCCGAGACTGTCATAAAAGTCATGAATCATAAGATGGCCGTTGCTCTTTCCTGTACCAAATGGGGCCAAGGCAGCTTGAGCTTCTTCTAAGCCCTTCAGCTACAGCATGCTTGCCCAGACAAAATGACATTCCTGTCTTAAGGCTAGCAGAACTGTGTGTCTGACACAGGCCTCCTGAGTTATTCCCCTTTTCTCCTTTGAACCTATAGAATGTAAGCAAAGCAACATTATAGTGTGTGCAGAAATCAGATGCTAATGCAGAAATTATATATACGGTACTTGCTGAGTACACTTTCACTTGGTTAATGGTCTACTATCAGATCTATTGCAGATGGTCAAGTTGTAAGGTTTGCCTTTGGTCTTGCCATTCTATGACTTGCCTAAAAATACTTCATGCAATGAGCTATACTTCTTCTTCTGCTTCCTTCCTCTCAGTCTGGCTTCCCCTCGAAGCTTAGACAACTAATGATAAACAGCATTGGTAGTAATAAATCAGTTTCCATCCACTGTAAAAAGGGGATGAAAGAAAGATACACACATTGTGCTACTTTTGCTTACTGCTTCCCTTGGCCCTTCAGCACTGGCATTTTCCATCTTTTTACTGATTGGTTAAGCATTCAGGAAAAAGATTTTTCAGAGAAGCATTCTCAGATTCCAGGAAGTAAACAGGCTACTATACTCTGCCATCTATCTCATGTTTGACTCTGACATCCAGCTAATGCCACCAGTATGCAAATTTATACTGAAAGTGACTTTATGTTTCCCATTCAGTAACTATAGCTCCTGGTTTGCTAATCAGTGATGTTAGGCCTCTGTGATGCTGAGCCAATACCAACAACCCTTGTGATCTCAATCAACAGGACAATACTCCTATAAACAATGCATAAACATTTTTTAGGATCAAAATGAAAAAAAGACAAAAAAGATCACAGATTAAAGATTACATTTGTCTTTGGCTTTAACAATGTAAATAGATACTCAACATGACTGCCACATGGGCACCGTGTTTGGTGCGTCGGTCTCATGCTTTTCAATTGTATAGACAAATGCTTGATTGGAAAGAAGCATGTGCCTCCACACCCTTAATGTCTCCCTACATTCCTATTTCAGTTGAATACGCTCTGCGTGTTTACATAATAATTACATGCATTTACTTAAATAAAGTTATAATAAAGTTAGCAGTAATCCCTTCTAGGCTGCAACTGAGAGTCCCATGCACATTATAAGCCTGCGCTGGCATTCTCGAAATGGAAGCACCGTTTAACCGACGTTAATTCTGGTGCATGGCATCGGTAGACCGCGGTGAAAATAGAGGGTTTGCAGTGTCAGAATGCACTCAGTGACAGGCTGCCCTGTGTGCCAGTTTCAACCTTATTCAGACATGGGGTATAGAATCTCTAAGCCTTTTTGGTTTCCCTCGAACCCAGTGGTAAATGGAAATGCTACGTGTTAATTTGCTACGTGTTGACTCATTCGTTATAAAATTCTTTGCATTAAGGCCTAGTGAGGGGGTCTAACAGCGAGTAGACTGCTTTTGGTCAGTGGCCGCACGTGAAAGAGGTCTTTATGCTCCAGCATGGACCAGGAAGTGAAGACACTAACAGACTGTGGCTGCTAGCTTACTAGTGTATGCCTGTGAAAAGTACTTCACTAACCACATTAGGTCAAACTCACACACCAGGGGCAAAACAAGACTGTTGGTTTATACTCAGCAGAGTTTTTTAAAGATGCTGTGCAACCCCCAATTGTTGGACTTTATGGACTAAACATTTTCTCACTTAATATGGTCTAATGTCTAATACAACTCAATAATGCTTTACTATTTTCAACATCATCTAATTTTCCCATTAATCGTTTAATGAATTTATTTAGAGATGGGGATGAGTGATATCCTATCTCCTGTTGTTAAAGTGGGTTCATTTTAAAAGCTAAGATTCAGTTCCTTGTATAGTCAAAGGTCATGCTTAACAGCTGAAGAGATGACAGGGCCCTCCCCACCTTCAGAAGTAAAGGGAGAGTAATGTGATTCTCTGCTCCTCCAAATAACAAGTCTGGACTTCATATGGGCCATTGTAATGAGTCAGTTTACTGAGCCATTAATCCCAGTGAAGGTAAATTTGTTTGTGTAAATTGAAAAGCTCTTAAGGGATTTAGGTGTACTAGACTGGATTAGTATAAGAATTCTTAATAGCACAGGGTTGTGATGGACAGTATTTCCTATCGATTATCCTATCCTATGGACTAGGATCTTGGGCCAATCAAAGCTTTATAAACATACAGGTAATGTTTTATGGTCATGTAACACGTTTCAGCTCTGATGATCTGATGATTTATGCAGACAACCAAGACATAATAACAACTTGCAGCATCAAAGTCAGCCAATTCATTCTCAGAACATCAAATGAAATTTGCGACACACACATACACACAGACGTGCATAAACAGGGAACAATTTGTAATTTCATTTAATGATTTAATAAAGATATAACAAAGAATATGCCAGAGCAAAGATAAAACCTCATTGGAAATAAAGATTTTGGCATCTCTTAACCTCCCAGACACTAATTATAGAATAATGATACTTTCCTGCTGAGCAGTTACTTGGCAGACTGCTTTGTTGCTTAATCATATGGTTGTAAGGACGTATTTTCTGCATGAAACAGAAGCTGAACCTTTAAAAGAAATGTTTGATATAGCAGCAATGTTAAAAGAAAGTGTACTGAATGCCATCACAGGTCATGTTCTGTAATTGCAGATTTTTTGCTGTTGGACAGATCTATATATGCACAGTGATGAGTGACTACTTGTCTGTGCGTATGTGTCCTTCGGCCCTTAAATCTCATATCCATCATAGTTTTTTTTGTTGTTTTTTTTGCTGTTGTGTTTTTCAACCACATAGCTCAAGTCTAAAAATCTAGATAGATGCTGACCCGGCCATTTTATTTCTAATCTCAGGAACAGGATGGGCACTTGGCGAGTAGAAGTTGTGTCCTTAGGCATCCATACGTGCTGGTTAAGTGAGTGTAATTACCATGGCTGTGGTCCTACCACACAGCGGGACCTGGAGGGAAGCCATTGTCAGCAGACCTGAAGTAATTGTGCTTGTTCATCTCTTCCCCTATTTCCGCAAATTAATAATAATAAAAAAAAAAGCATGTAGTGTTACCACGGGGCATTATCTAATGTTGCACAGTCCTTGTTTTGAGTGGTGGTGGTGGTGGAGAAGTAGGGGTTGGTTATGATGTTCTTATAATGCTTTTATTAGATGGATGTACATACATACATCAAATGAATGTTGAGATCGTGCTAAGGGTTTTTTGTTTGTGCATAAGGTGAGGGGGTGCAGTGGCTCTTTGTGACACACACACACACACACACACACACACGCACAACCATACAGACACATACTAATAGACCCACACACACACACTGACACACATACACAACCAACTAACTCACCCACAAACACACACTGTAAATATAACTTAATCTGCTGCTGCTCCAGCCACATTCCAAAGCAGGCTTATTTCTCAATCCGTTCATTCATAAAGTGGCCACATGCAACATTTTTGCACCAGACCTCACCAAAAACAAGGATAAAATGGAAAGAATGTCAACTATGCAACACTCTTACACTGACCTAAACTCAGTCTCTCTCCATTATATTTATTGACCATTTGGTAGAAACCAAAGACAATATGAAGGTACAGAACTGTAAAGAGCTGTTAGAGAATGTGTAAGGACCTTTTGCTTCTCAATTTTGTGTAAGGTGTGTAAAGTCTATTTAAAGAGCTTGTGGCTAAGAATATGCTTAAATGTATATAAATACATATGGTGATGTAATTCTTCAACAATGGGGGAGCTATAAGTGCTTTCTAGATACTTATTAGTATCTTCTTCTTTTCTCTTGCATGCAGAACTCATTGTAGAATGGACACTAAAGGTGGGTGTGCTTTGTGGTGACGTAAAACTTCTGATTTATATCTGACAGTATGACAAACATATTTGCTGCAAATTATTTGTTTTAATGTTCCCTGACAGCTGTAAATCAGTGGGATACTCCAGAAAATGAAAACAACTGTTTAGTAATGGTTCAAATTTTGCAAGACATGTATATTTTAAACAAATGCTCTTAAACATGATTCCATTCATAACATAATTGCAGTTTCACTTGGGAGAATCCCTTCGTACTGGAGGAAAAGTCTTGCACAATTTATGCTTTGTAAAAAAGAAATGTTTTATGCTTTACACATGCATTGAATTTCTGGAGAACTGTTCCATTCTTATTTTGCCAGCAGTAGCTCAATATCATATTTGTATTTATTGCAGTGAGTATAAAGTCCAGGAGGATATTGGTAACCAGTGAGAATGATCATGTAGCTTTTTCCATATAAGATGTAGGCCAACTTTCTTTGGCAGCTCAGCAGTCAATTCAACGGCCTTCAGTAAAAAACTATTTACTATACTTTTATATACTATTTATATACTTTTATTGATTATTTTCATCACCTTTATTGCACTCATTGTACTTATTGTGCCCGTGGAGCAGCAAAGTGTTATACTCAAGAGCACATCAGTCAAGAATGTACTGGTCAGGTTCAACAAAGCAAAAGCCCTAACCAGCAAGGGATGGCTGCCCAAAACAGACACCTGCCTTCAAGATGCAGTGTATTAAAATACTTTTGAGTTATACCAAAAGTATATATATATCAAAGTCATCAGAAGTCCAATTAGCTTCAGTTTTCTTTTTAGGATGCAATATGCTCTGATGTCCAAAATTGAATGTTTTTGTGTCATTATCAGTTTTCCTCTGAGAGCTTTTAGGAGATTGTTTTATTGTATTGATCGTGTTATAATAGTATCTGGCAGGCAAATTAATGTGAATGTATGATATCTGTGATTTTGTAAAGGTGTACTAGGTGTTGAGACAAACAAGCCAATGAAGCCAAAATGGCTGCCAATTAGTTTTTCCCCCTCTTCTTTGATGCCCAAAAGCATTCTTCTATTGACAGCTGAACCACTGAACATAAGGATGCCTGGAGTACACACTTCTGAAGTTTGTGAGGGTCAGTGGGCAGGTAACTGTAATGTGGAGCCAGAAACACCTGTAACCAGTTCAGTTCAGTTAAAGTCCATGTCATTGTTTATGTGATGGAGGAAGCCAATGTGTGGTAACGCAAAAATAATAATAATAAAAAAAAGCCCAAGCTAAAAAGGGGTTCAGAGACGCAAGAGTTTATGTGATCGTTGAAAATGAACCATCTTTTTGTCAAATGAGATACCAGGTCAGACAGTCAACAAAGACTTTTAGTTAAAATGGCTGCATTTAACACCACGGAAACTTTTTGTGATAAGGACACATTTCTTTCTATTACCCCCAAAAAAGTCAAATCCGATGTCCAATAAACAATATAGGCCATGAGGTTATTTTCAAAGTGCATCACTAATGCACAACTACAAACTAGAAAAATAAGTAGTTTGATCAACCACTATATAAAGACTCCTTTGATTGCACACCGTTTTGCACCGAGCTGCAAACACCTTGCAAAATGTTGTGTTTGATGTGCTAATCGAGTTTAGGTATCCGTCAAATGTCCGGCGTTTTCCGACAACTTGCACACGGCCTTTCATTGTGGTGTAAAAAGTGGGTACCTTGGTCACCCACGCCGACCAAGCGTCGGTATGCGGGACAATGCACAGCGTTCATTCCGCCGAATGACAAACATTGTGGATTGCTTAAATACCTATTCGGTCTCTCACTTTCTTGTCACTCGTCTCATTCCCAGGACACTTCAAGAAAATTGACGCCGCTCTGCAGAAGGACGCGGAGAGAACACTTGCATAGCTCTGTAAAACTGATGGGAGGATCCCAACACAAATTTCAAGCCCCGTGATTTGCTAATCGGGATTTTTCCCTTGTCATTTTCCTGAAGTCGAGGGTCTGGTTTGTGGTGCTTGCCCAGCCCCTTGACGGTGTGACTCCTTGGGTATCGAATGCTCAGTGCATTTTGATTAAAGCCCAAATACCTCCAGTCTGAAGGCTGGGCTCAGGAAAGGCAGATCGGAGGGGCCTGGACTGGCAGTGAAGAAACAAAATACCCCTCACTTATGGCTGTGTAGAACTCACCCGTTACGTTTGGGATTGTGGAAGGGACATACTTTAAAATCATTTGAAGTCGCCCAGTTTGGTTCACATTTGTGGGCGCCGATCATGGAGATGCAAAGGTGGTCCACAAGGTGGAAAACGAAAAGGTGGCTTTTGGATTCCCCTATAACCGCATTCATCACTTTATCACTCCTTCTGCAGGCTGCAAATGTCAGAGCAGGTAAGAAAAGATCAGGCTTACAAAGTTGTTCTGATGAAATGCGCAGGGACCGTCAGCCAGATGTAAGCACAGTGGTTGCTGTTCGGTCATGGTGACTGATACGTGACTGATTTTGGCAACATTTGTATGAGCAACTTTTGCGGGTCACTTGCTAGCAAATGCGAGTGACCTCCCGACACTCCAGCTCTCCCTTTATAGATGAATTCTGCAGTATGTGGAATCCACGAGTGTAAAAAGCAATCGTGGCGAGCTGATAAAATCACAATGATGTCTAACAAACAGTTGATGATATAGGCTACATGAAAACTAAGACAGTTAAACCACATCCCTCACAAACTTTTTAAATAGTGGCAGCGTTGCCAGTACTGAAGTTTTGGTTCAGATATGAAGCACACAAAATAATGATTAAGCATTGCTTCGCACGGGCTTTACGCATGACTGGGTTTGTTCACAGTGGATTACCCTACTAGTTACTTTGAACTTAATTTATTGTATGAGGACAGAGTATTCATTACTCTTATTAGGTTGCACGCTGCTGTGAGGGAACTTTAAAAGAATGTGGCCAAGAGGTTACAAAGAGAAGGCTTTTAAGATTTATGTTGAAAAAACTCTTTGTTTGAACTGGTGGTCCGTTAGGTGTGTGTGGACACGGTTAGCAGGGTGGAATTCCGGAGGGTTTTAGATCGCTGCTTCACAGTTTGGTAAAAAAAATTCTGCAGCCTTTGGGAAGTTGCCTGACAGGTTTATTCATGTCTAGGTGGAACGAAATATTTTGATTAATAATGTGTGTTGTTCAACTGATGCTATGTAAATTCAAAGGGAAAGGATCACATTTCCAATATTTTTCCATTACGTTTTAACGTAATTTTCTTAGGCTTGTGACTTTTGTTTAAGATTATGTAGAACACAAGTTTAGAGAGTTTCTGTGGGATAACAATTAACGTTTCTTTCGAGAACTCGTTTTGTGCCCTATTTTAATCAAATATTTAGATTTTAAAAGAATAAGTAAGATCAATATTTCAGGCTGACGAGAAACCTGATTCATATATATTAACACAGATTGAATTGTGTTGACTGTCAGTTGAATTACAACACAATAAATGTGTTCAATAATGTAACATGCCTGCTTATAACTGACAAATAAGATTTTCTTTCCCCATTTTCATGACCGGTGACAATTCTCTTTCAAGCTGTAGCTTTAAGAGTTTCAGATGCCAGTAAAAGTCACAAGTGCCTATAGCGCCCCGCTCGGTCTGTGAAAAGTGCGGCCCTTCGTCTGTGGGTGGACTGCATTGCCATCCAGCACAGGCACCCTATCTCCATACTGCCCTAGTCCACACCGAAGCCCAAGAGGGGGCTTCTGAAATTCGGAGCATTTTTTTTTCTCAACAGCGCAGTGCCCTTTCTTGGCTTTCCTCAATCACTGGTGGGAATGTTTCCACTCTTAAGTGCTGTGCTCTAATTTGATGACGGTCTTCTTAGCTCGTCCCTATTATTTTAGTGTCTTCAAAGGGCCAGAGTAGGACCCTAAGTAGTCCTTTTTCACTGTCTCATTTACACAGTTTAGTGTCATTTTATGAAATTTAAAGATTTGTTAGTTTCTTTCTTTTTTACTTTCTCTCTTTATTTGTTTGTTTATTTATTTATTCAGATTTTGGTCAGAATGATTACAACAAATGATTATTAGTGGGCTGGATTAAGCTATTGTACTTAATAACGCAGATGAAGGATGGTGATTTTATGGTCAATTAGACATTGAAACTATGTTATTTATCTTATATTTATTTTCATTGTACTAGAATTCCAGGACATCTTTTGTTAATCATCTGCTTAGAAACCTATATCTTTAGATGTAGGCTTAAGCTATACGCTTTAGCTGCTACATGTATGAGGTGGGCTACATGAAGGCATTTCTGCTAGCTAGTCCTGTTGGGCCTGCAGTGTACAGACACGTTTCTTCAGCCCCTAGGGCTTGGATTCCATTGATGTGCATTCCTTTAAACAATGCTTACATTTCACAAATCTCATGCTATTTTTGGCTTGAAAGGCAGGGCCACTCAGGTTCTAAAATTGAGTTTTGTTTTACTGTTTTCCTTTCTGTCCTCTTTCTTCCCCTACTCTGTGGCTTCCTGCCACACTACCCAGCTAGACAACATGTGTTTGTTTGTAAATTATAGAGCGTTTGCTTTCTTGGCAGTCAATCTGGATCTCTCCTTGAGTTTTCCAATATGAGACCTACCATAATTACATGATGTATACGCATGTAAGGTCTTGTAATAGTAGCATATATGGACATCCAAGCTGGACGTAAACTAAAGAAACACAGTTGTGTGCATTGGCTCTGTTTTAAGTCCCTGGGAAAGAGAGAATAGAATAAAAATAGTGGACAGAAATTGCACACATGAACATTTTCCTCTGTGAAGTTTCCAGAGTGGCACTGGCATAAAGCAGGTCTGTTCAAGCTGTGAGAAGTCAGAGCGCTGAGAGTGGCTTCAGAAGGAAGGGAGCACAAAAAAGAGGTAGTGAGAAATAGAGAGAGAGAGAGAGGAAGAGTGTGGGTCTGCACAGGAGCAAGAGAGAGAGATGGGAAAAAGAGAGGGAGAGGAGGGGGATTCTGACTGAATACATTATTAGAGTCTCAGGGAGCTGCAGGTGAAAAGGTAGCCTCTCTGTCCGAGCTGATCTCAGCTCTGGAAAAAGTGATTTAGTGTCTGACAGGAGCTGAGCAGAAGCTGTCCTTTTCTGTGTGCCTCCACAGCTGTGAACCTCTCCTTGGGAGACAAGCACACACGTAACAGAAAAAAAAAAATGTCTGGAAAAGAAATGTCTTTCCCTGGTGTTTGCCAGTGGTCACACATGTTGCAGCGCGTACTGGCCTTTGGGACGACCCTTCATCTCCTTTAATGTTGCCTTGATGATGTCTCCGCCTGTTAACATGACAGACATTAAATCAGAGCATTTTTTTCTGACGGAAAGGATTAATGCAAACGGTGACAACATCCCAACATCCCGCCCCAGTCCTACCACATGCCTATCAGTTTGAATTTTTATTGAGTGGGAAGGTTGGGGGAGGGGAAGGTATCCACCCTTCACCAGCACCCCCCCCTCCAAAAAAGAAGAATGATTCTTACTAGGGGCCCCACACATGATCTTTTGAATATGCAGATTTTTTGGTCTCCAAAAATGTTGGGCCCCTCCCTTCCAAAACAGCCCCACCTCACCCAGTCAGGCCCATATGGCTGAAAGATTGCATCTGATCACTATCTGTCTGTTTGCGCAGCAGCCAAGGGAGCCAAATCACACTAGTTCATGAGATGCACCCCTTAGGACCGCACACACTCATTTGGCCCTTTTAATGGATTTAGTGGAGTGGGAGGGGGTGGGGCTCCTAGTATTTTTTCAGCACCTTCCTGACAAGGTCGTCCACATCTGGAATGGATGAGGGCCCCTGATACAGTGGCTTCTTAGAGACACTCAGGTCCCACAACCCCAGTGGCTTGGACCCTCTCACAATATACACACAAGAGCAAGTGTGTGCCTTCGTTCTTAGCATGATAGTATTTTTCTTCTCTTTCTGTTTTTTTTCCTGGTCAGATTGATTTTTTAACCCTCTCTCTCTGATTGACCACTTACTCTGTCTGAGCGGGTGAGTGACTCTAACTGAATAAGGTTAAAGATGATCACTTGCTGAATAGCTACTCCGAGCTGGTTACCACAAAAAGGATTTTTTTTTGTAGATGGAAGAATAGGTGCCGCACATTACCACTTTTGAGTCTTTGGAATGGTCCATAAGCCACATTTAAATGGGTGGGGGGGTTTCACCCCCTGTGCCCCCTCTCCAAGACTTGCCTATTAACCAAAAGTGCAGGCTGGCAAAAGTCTTAGTATTTTACAGTTGAGCCTCATATTTTCTTTTCTCCTTTCTTTTCTTCTTTTCTGCTTCTTCTCCCCCTCTTTTGTGCCCCCTCCCTCCTTTTCCTCTCTGTGGTATATGTTTAAAAGCTCCCCCTGTTCTCCATCTCTTCCTGAGACACATGTGGTCTGTCCCTGGTGGGCAACTGTAGGAGATTCTGTAGGAGTTGCAGATGTCAGAGTTGGGGGGCCCGCTGCCTCTAATGTGTTCATCGTGCGAGCCAGAGAAAGACTGAGAGAGGCAGAGAGAGCGAGAGAATGGGAGAAAGAGTATAGAAAAGGAGGGAGGTAAATAAAGGATGTGAAGTAAGAAAAGAACAAATGAAAGTCTGCTACTTTGAGAGAGAGGAAGAGAGAGGCAGAGAGAGGATTGGTGAGATATGGGAGAGGGGGGTGAGGGAAAATGATAAAGGGGGAGAGCGAATGAAGTGAGGGAGAGACAGAAAAAGAGCCAGAAAGGTTGAACATGGACAGATCAGCACTTTTTCCAAACTTTTTCCAAATTTTTCCCCAGGGCTCTCTGAGTCAACAGGAACTGCAAATCAAGGCCAGACTCAATGAGTATCCCTATTCCCAAGTCAGTAGACAGCAATTGCACCCCATTCACCACACATCACATTCCATCACAACCAAAGATTCTAGAGCGCTACGCTACAAGAGTTAGTGCCATACAGAGTCACAGTCATACACTCTCTCAGTCTGAGCTCCAGAAACCATAGGGAGACTTTCTCCGACCCCCTATCTTAAAGTAAGTAAGGCCTGATGTATGCTTAAGAAACATTAGAAAATAGAAGCAGATTAATGTTGTGCTAGGGCATACTTTCTTCCCAAGGTCCAGTAACTAGAATGAAATGGCTTGTTATAGTTTGCTATAACAAGCTAACTAAAAAAACGGAATGTTTGCCAAAGTGTGTTCAGAAGGAAATCAAATATTTTTTCCCCACACATACAGTGTGCAGTGGATGAAATTTTGGAATGGTTTACCCCTGTGTGCCAAACTAAACAGTTATCTTAGTGAGTAAACTCTTTCAGACAATCTGGTCGGCAATCCTGGTTTTTGTCCTAGAAAAACACATTTGGATTGTGGTAGTGTGTGTAACTCAGTAGCGCATCAGCAGTCTCACAGGCAGGATTTGCTTCTGAACCTTCTCTCGGGTTCATCAAAAATCCCTCAAGATGTGAAGCTCTGTGGTTCTGTCGCATTCACTGAAACGTGCCAGGTTCTGTCCCAAACCTCCTTTATTTCACTTAAAAGTAGCACTGTTGAGGGGAACGGAGTCTGAAAGGTTATTTTGGTAGCAGAAGGATTTTTAATACATTCTCATGGGTCCTCCACAGGAGGTAGTGCCGGGACTGTGGGACAAGACAGAGAGCCCTTTATGCCAGGTGAATTGGCTTGTGGTGCACTGAGAAAAAAAGCAAAAGTAAAGCGTTTTGGCGACCTTTATCAAAGTAAACTTACCCATGAAGTGGCTACGGAGGTTAGCCATCTGCGGGAACGCTGTTTGTTATGCTGCTCATTTCTGACTAAGATGGAGAAATTTCCTGTCATATGAGACAACAGACATACTTGTGAAAGCTGCTACCCAGACCAGGCCTTTTCTCAGTTTCTCAGAGTTCAGCTTAGAGAAATAGATCCTGTTATTTGTGTGGTAATAGCAGCAGCAGCAGAAGAGAATATGCAGCAATCAATTAAGTCATCATATATGCTTATGGACTAGGTGGAAATAGTTAAGTGAAAGTGTAGATGTTGACCTTTCTAAGGTATTCGAGAAAGCCCCAGTCTAATATGATTGTGATATGTTGTGGTCTTAAAGCTAAACTACCTGCCCTGTGTCTGGTTAAGGTTTATGTACATTGAACGTGATACTTTACACAGACTACGCCTGTCTTGGAAATTGATGTGAAAACATGTCATAGTCTGGAATATAGATCACCGTGTTCCACCCGCTTTTCTCACAAGTGTCCTCGTTGGGTACAAGGTAACTGCTAGATCACGTTTCCCACCCTTCGATTGTAATAAACTTGGCATCATATGAGTGTTTTTTTTGTGGTTGGGAATTTTTTTTCCAGATCTATGTTATACATGGCTCTTTCAGACATGTTCTATCCGTCTTTTTAAAATAAACTCACACGGAATTAAATGCACACCATCTCTTCCCCCCCCCCCCCCCCCCCTACCCCCACCCCTTGTCTGCAGCTGAACCAGTGGACGTGCTAAAGCAATTAGATTTTCAAAATGCCCCCGAAGGAGTAAGGAAAACATCAGGATTTTGCACAAACCGACGAGCCTCGCAGCCAGACACAGCCTACAGAGTTGGGAAACAGGCCCAGATCAGTGTACCGACCAAGCAGCTTTTCCCAGGTAAGTGGAACTGGGCGCTTGCCTCTCTTCCTGCCAGGAGGCCTCAGATGCTTTTTTTTTTGTAAATGCCAGCCTTTGTCAGCATTGCCAAAGTTTTTGACAACAATGCCATCCCGCTTGATTGTGCAGGGCCGTGTTTCACCCCATTGTACCCCTGCAAGCAAGCTTGGCAGAAATGTCCCAAACTGCAGTCCAGTTTGGTGGCATAGCTGTGACATTTGCACATGACAGGGAAAGCCCCATGGCTAAGTGAGACAGACTGTCCAGAGTCCTATGGAATATACAAGCTCATAAAAGGACCCAGGCTCAGAAGAGTCCAATTGAAATACTTTCTTTCAAATAGTAGTTTGAAAATTAAAAACCCCTTAGGTGCTAATAAACTTTATGCTTTTGGCTTTACACAAGGCTAATGTTCCATTATTTTATGATGTTGTAGCCTTTTAATATAGTGTGAAATAGCTGTCTCTCTATTCATCATTGTTTGTGTCTTAGTCATTTCCACACAGATTTTTTTCATAATTTATTTTATTGAAGCTTAGCAGGAGATTGGAAAGGTTCCCCTTAGGCTTAGGCATAACAGTTGCAACAAAAAAAATGGTATCCTCAAGATAGCGTAATACAAACACAGATCTTGTTAAAGTTTTTTTTCCTACCCCCTATTTCACTGTGCATTTATTGTCTTCTAGTTTGAACAGAGAGCAGAGGAAAAGCAACAGCTATGAGAGTCTAAGAGAGAGGAGGAATTTAATAGCATGCTTTGTTGCATATTACTTTGTGAAACACTATTTTAGATACAAGTGGAATAATAGAGTTGTGGAATATTATTATGAAATGCACAGGTATCAGGACTTCACTTCCACAGGCCACATGAAAAAGAAATGATTGTGATGTTCTGATCTATATGACGTGTATATATAAGGGTAATGATAAAAGGCCCTGTCATTCTTGCCCTTCATGTCACTGTCACTCCTGCTCATCATGTTTAATCTGTGTGTGTGTGTGTGTGTGTGTGTGTGTGTGTGTGTGTGTGACCGACCCTCAGGTGGTGTGTTCCCTGAGGACTTCTCCATCCTCACCACTGTCAAGGCCAAGGCTGGGATCCAGGCGTTCCTCCTGTCCATCTACAGCGAGCAGGGCATCCAGCAGCTGGGCGTGGAGCTGGGTCGCTCCCCTCTCTTCCTGTATGAGGACCAGCATGGCAAGCCTGCCCCTGAAGATTACCCCCTCTTCCGCACTCTTAATCTGGCTGATGGAAAGTAAGTGTAGTCGAGACAAGCCAAGATGGGCCAAGACCAGATCGGCAGACTGAGGGGCTAGGGGAAGCTAGACGAAGACTGTCTGGCAATGACGGCTCTTAAGTCTGCTTTGGGTTTGCTCACTGGCCAAGACTGTGCCCAGACAGGGTCATCCTGTCTACCCTAGTCTTTGTTGATCCTGTCCCCTGTTGCCACGACAAAGCATAGTCTACCTGTCATGTCTCTTTCTCTAATCTCTTTCCTCCTTTCTTCCTTTCTTCTCTCTGAGCCCTTAAATAAAAAGATGTGTCAGGCTTTGAAGCACGCGTACATCTTAAAGCATGAAAATGCATAACTGTGTACAGTATAGTAGCAGGAGATAAACGGTGATGAATGGAATGCACTCGAGACTGCCATGAGCTACTTGACAGCAGCCTCCTCTTGGACCTAGTGCGGTACTGGCTGACCTTGTTTCCACCCATGAAACATTAACATCATGGATTATTTCATCCATTCAGATAGAGTGTTATGGATTCCCAAGTAAGCCCACGATACCCGAAAGATCCAGGAGTTTTGTGTCCTAGATGTGGCTAAGCTGCTCTAACTGTGTGACAGGGAAAAACTTCTTGTGACCTTGAGGAAATTTATTTTTCTAATCTTTTTGTCATTTGTGGACTCAAGATCCTTAACTCTTGCCTTAACTTTAGGATAATATTAGCAGTTTGTTTCCTTGTCCTGTCATAGACACTCAAACAGGATTCAGTATTTTAATTTGATATATTTTTTTATTGACTTTTATGTCGCGCTTGTAGCGCTTCACAACAAAGAGTGAGCAACAGAACACAAATGTTTAGATTAGTGGCCTATTGAATTTTCAGCTCCATTGTCACCCAGAGAAGTTTTGTAGGTTAGTCCAGTGTGTGGTTTGGTGTGTGACCTACCATCTAAAAAGCAATGTTCTCTGTGGTGGATTTTAGCGCTTATGTGGGTGGCTGTGTGCCAGAGGCATAGCACGGCCAAATCCTGCCAGACAAAAAAACCCTCTCCAAGTAGACCTCCACTGGGAAGTCTGCTGTGCTCAGGCTCATGGATGTCTCCTAATCACCAGCGTGTATGGCAAAAGGGTTTTGTGAGTGTCATATAAAAATGATGAAAGTGCTTAGTTTTCATCTGCCGTCTTAATTTCTGGGAGTGTGTGTGTGTAGAGGGGGAGGGGGTAGTTGGGGAAAGAAGAGAAATAGAGAAGAGTCATTGCCTGTGATGAGCTTGGCTTGTTTTCTCTCTGACGGCTCAGCAGCTTTTTGTTTTATGTGTTTGGGTTTGTGCTTTCAATTAAGCCAACATGTGTTTACGAAGGAACACATGTATGGTGAACAACATCAACATTTTTTTTGGAATAAAGGAGCTCTGGCATAATGGGAATGTGTATTGATTGGAGAAATCATGCTGGATTGCCCTGGATTGCTTAAGTGTTAGCGTGCTTCAGTGCCATAACATTATTATTTATCATTTGTGTCTGATTAAATGGCTCTGAGTTATTGCAGAGGGTTAGCTGATTTGGAGATAATAAATAGTGCTGAAGTGGCTCTTGAAGCATTTCTCAAGCATCCACTACTGGAGGGAGGGGGTATTTACTGTCTGTAATGCCATTGTGTTGAGTGTTACTGTCTGCTGGTGGGTTAATTTGGTTTATGCTTGGTTATTTCTAGTTTGATTAAGGAAGGCTATTTGGCAGTGCCTAGACATCCCTAAACCATCCCAAGTGACCCTTAAGATCATAAGCTGCACTATTATCCCTCCAGTTACTAAATGCTTTTGCTTTTGGAAAGAGTGAAAATCTTAATAGGATCAGGCTATTAAAACATGCTTAGATGTGTGTATGCACAATCGCATATGCAAGCTTGCTGTTTTTGCCATTTTTGCAAAGATTACTATGCTTTGCACACTAACGAGGAATTGTGTCCAGGGGGAGTTTTGAAGCTACCCCACCAGAAGCCATGCCAAGTGCTCCTTACCCCTCCTACGGGCCACCTCTAAACCCCCACCCTTCACCCCCTGCCCCTCCTCCTTCTATCTTCAGAACAATGTTTTGACTGTACGCCTCCTTCTGGCTGCCCCACCTCCCCGATCCACACTTTCCACAATGTTCAACGTGTCCGTCATGCCGAGTAACCCAGAAGGAGGAATTAGTTTAGGGTTTAATGAGTTTAATCCCATGTTAAACAAGGCCAAAATTGGACAAGTGTGTGTGTGTGTG
>JAGFZM010002097.1:204521-210049 GCA_017657215.1 Limnothrissa miodon | reverse complement strand
ACACACACACACACACACACACACACACACACACACACACACACACATACATGTGCACGTGCACACCACTAAAATCTGCAATGGGTCAGTAAACCTGGAGGCGATCCTCCCTCGGAGGTCATTATTTCTTTTATTTAGTGTAGGTGGGAGGAAAAGTTGGCCATAAACAAACAGGTGGTTTGGAGATTTAATAAGCCCTTAGTGGCCCATAGAGGATTAATGGGTTATTGTCAGCAGGACCCACGTGGTCTCCTTCTAATTGTTCTTGTGCCGTTAGTCTTTCCTCAAGGCAAGCAGGACTTCTTTTTTTTTCTCGCCCCTGAGCAGCTTGGATCACGATGGAATTTCGGAATTTCTTAACGTGCCATGACGTCTAGGTGCTCTCGGCAGAAGTCTGGGATTCGTTCCACTCATGGTTTTAGCAGATCCTCTTCTGACACAGAGAAGGAAAAGAACAGTGTTTTACAGGAGCATGCATTACATAGGGAAAACTCTGGAACATTTGGATAGAAGATCTTCGGCTTCTAGAATTATTGCCGTAACCCATTTTAAGGTCTTTCCACTTGGCTGAAAGAAAATGATAGGACTGTCTAGCCTGTATATATTTTTCCTACTTTGTAAAGTTGAATTGGATGCCAACAAATATAAGCTAAATAAATAAAATTAAACACTTTAGTTCAACTGGCACCTCTTATTGACAGTGATAGCAAACAGCCTCTTTTAATAAAAATAACAAAACACAAACATCTCTCGAGAGCAGGGCATTACTTCTATACTTGCACAAACATTGACAGCGGTCTCTCTGAGGGGCCCCCTGTGGTTGGCCCCTCGCCATTCACGTCAACTCATGATGCTCGATGGAACAAGCACCACATGAGAATATGAGTAAGATGGTGAGGCAGACAGGCAGCCCTGGAGGCTTCATTGCGGCATTGGTGCCCGGCACAATGCTCCCCCACTCCCCTTTCCAAAGCTGGACTCGGCCAAACTGGATTGGCTAATACCTGGAGTCATAGGTGGAGAAGAAGTAGTAGGGCCCCCTCCATGAGGTCTCTCCCACGAAGAGCTCATGGATGGCAGCCAGCTCATCAGCTTGGGAGTGCTCAGGCAAGCTCCACTGCTGTATGGGAGACTGACTAACCATGGATCTAACTGTTTCCCTGTGCATGTGATGGACGGCCTGTTTCCGGCCAGGTCCTGCAAATTCTACCAACCTCTTAGCTGATGTACTGTTCTCTCAATGAAAAGATTTTAAAATATAAAAGTGAAGAATATTTCAACCTAGAAAAAGAAAGGAACGTGGAGATATTTTATTGAATGACTAATGACAATAGAAATTGACCCTCACTTCATCTAATTGAATCATGTTTTTCTTAACAAGTTGAATTTCATAGCCCTCCTAACTTAATAATGACATTATTTGATTTTTCACCTCTCTGGCTCTAATGGCTTAATGACATTTTCATTCTCTTACAAATACTAGCTATTAACTCAAGTAGGGTACCTTTTACTGTACAAAAAAGAAGCACCTTACACATTCACAGTCAGTCTCTTAACAATGTGAGAGGTATAGGATGGAAAGAGAACATGCCCAGTAGGACGATAGACTTTCCATAAATGCAAACCCTCAATCTCGTCAACCTTAGATGTATGACACTGTGTAATTTACTCAAGGGCGAATGAAAAAGTTCCATGACAGAAGGTTCCAGACATATGGCATGTGGTATTTTTCTCATGGTTTCCCTGACCTGCTGTGATGTTTTATTAGGGCCTTAACACCCACCTGGGAATACCACCATGCTCTTCACATGGTCTTTTGGCACTAATTAACCTACCATGTTGGAAATCCCGCACCAGTTTTGCACATCAAAACTGTTCAAATAGCTCACCACTGATAATAGTGTTGTAGTCTGCTGAAATTGCAGCAATGCCTTCTAAAAGTGTTGTGTGAAGTGTTTTGCTGCCTTGATTCAAGAAACCATTAAGTTGGAATGGACTTCAATCTTTGCCTTTAGATTGCAGCAACATTTCCAACAGTTTTTTTCCACAATACTTTTAGACATTGCCTGGTTATTTTTCTCTAACATGTTAAGTTAAACAAATCAAGCAATGTGTAATATGTCCTGAGGACATGCTACATCATTTGTGAGTGGCAGCACCATAATGTGCTGTTGTAATGCTAACCTGCCTTTGCTTGCCCTTTCTTCTTCTCCCTATTCAGTATGCTACTGGTACAGATTATGGAGATTTATATGAGTACTATGATGGAGAGACAGCAAAAGAGACAGATGAATACTCTGAGCCTCAGGTAAATAAAAACACATTCTCAATGTGTTTGTCATGTGGTGTCTTGTACGTCATCATGGGTGTCCTTGTCTGCGCCTTCAAGTCTTGAGCCTTGTTTCCATGGTTGTTTGTTCTTGTTCCTCTCTGTTCTGTATGAATGCAAAGATCTTTACATGTGTCCCCCTTCTTTTTAGGCTGAAAAGTATACCTGTCTACATGGAACACACAACTTTCCTTAAAGACAAACAGCTTTCATCCTTGTCTGTGTGCTTATGTGTTCAATGTGTTGTCCTCTTGTTGTTTTCTGTCACATTAACCCCATTCCAGAGGAGGAGACGTAGTGCCTACACGAAGAGGACGGCAAAGTCCGTCAAGCCTAAGGCCAAGTCCTATAAGTTCCTGTCAGCCAAACAGTCAGCCGCTAAAAAGTTGTCTGCTAAGAAGAAGCGGCACGGCTACCAGGCCACAGCACCCGTCAAATCCAAAGCCTATCTAGGGGTAAAAGTGCCTGTAGACCCAGTCAGAATCCATCAAGATATTTCCTCTGTAGGCAGAGGAAAATCTCTGATGCTAGTCTGGATGCTACCTAACTCTCCCCGCCCCTGAACTTTACTATCCTCTCTCCCCAAGGCTTCTCTAGACTGCGACGGAGATGGTCTAGAGGCCCAGTGGATAACCCTTGTGATGTCCTCTGCCTGTGTTAACTCTCCGCTCTCTTCTCTTCTTTCTCCTGTCCTGTCAATGTGACACAACCTCAGCCAGACAATGTAGATGGAGAGTACTATACTGACTACGGAACAGTAGATGCTACTCAAACTCAGTCTCCCATTGCCCCAACCGGAGCCAACGAGGTAATTATGTGCATTTTCTCTATTGCTTCATTTGCCTTACAAAGACAAGAAAAGATGTGACAGAAAAAAGAGGTGCCTCCAAACATAAGAGGCATAGACGCGGGAAGACAAATGACAAGGAAGTACATGGTATGAAATGACAGAAGACAGAACAATTCGAAGCAATTGCTCTGTTTGGTTGTTTTTTTTTTTCAATATGTAAGCCACGGGGTTATCTCAGCAGAACTCTTGAACAGAGTTTTGTGGTGAAGGCTGCACCATTTAGAATAGTCTAATGATCCAGTTTGTGATTTTTTATTGTTCTAATTATCCTGAACGATTTAAAAACGATTCTAATTATCCTGAACAAGTCCATTAACTATTATAGATGGAAACCTAACCTAATGGATTAAGACTTTTAACTTAATTTGATATTATGCAGGGTCTGGATATCTGTTTTTCATTGCAGATTGCAGACTTTCAAATATGGCGTGGGGGACAAATAAAATGAAATATATTATAAAAAGTCAATAGCTGTGACTGTAATGAGAAGCACATTGAGCTAAAGAGAATCAGCATGTCCGTTGATGCCGACTGCCAAGTATCAACCTCACAGGACGCACTTCCAACAGAGCAGCTTTGTCTATGTTTTCTTTGCTTGTTTGTACGAGACATGCGAAACTCTAGAACCCACTGAGGAGGGATTTGCTAAACTCAAACAGCTAGCCAGCAACTGTGCATATTGTTAAGGTACAAAGAAAGGGTGAAGCCTCTTTTAAAAGCCATCGGCAATGGTGCAGCCTTGGCCATGACTGACACACTCGCATGTCCAACTAGCGCTGGGCAAAGTTCTCTGGAGAAAAAATAAAGCCCTCCATAAATCTTAATGAACAGAACCGAGATAAAAAAAACATGGGCTCATTTTCAAATGTCACCACATTTACACCAAGCTTAATGTGGGACAGCCAGCCCCACCTCCTCCAGTGTGATACAGCACCACAGCAATTGCATCTCTGCCCTCCCCACTTTTCTTCAAGCCTGAAATCTGCAGCCGCTCTGAATGGCTAGTTCTGGCACAGGTTCTGCGTACCAGGACTACCATCAGTGCAGTGCAGAACTCCTCCACCTTTACAGCCAGCGTTAGCTTAAGCTAGGCTATTAGCCAAAGTGTGCCACACAGATGCAATGACAAAGACAAATTCAGTTTGGAAATGATGAAGCAAATAATGCAACAAAGTGCTTATAAAGTGAACGGAAGTGCATTTTTCTGAGCTTGAGATGTCCAGATGTCCAGATTGTGTCATTGCATCTAGGTGTGTTAGCACTGTCAGAACTAAATTCCAAAAGTTAGCTTGAGCATTCATGGAGTGATCATTTCATCAAAACAGTGTGCGGTTTTGTTCCCAAATGCAGAGCAAAGATTTGTTTTAATGTTAAAAGACAGGACTATTTTGCAGAATGATTCCCACTAGCAGGAAATTTGATAGTTTTAGCCATCTCAGCTCTGCAGTTTGGACAATTGCTGGAGATGTAGCTGGAGTCATGTTTTAATGAAACATACTAGTGTCATTTCAGACTTACTTCAGCTATTTTGGTCTTTTTTCATCCTCATGCATCATGCTATTCTAATCATGGGTTCACTGCTTCTGAAAAAAGACTGGAATAATTTAAAGTCTGTCATAGACTTGTATTATTTACATGAGTTTTTTATGTAGACATTTTCATGCTCTTACAAATCAAGGTAACACTTCATGTGGTCTCTGTGAGGTAAAAGACTAAAAAAGTGTCAAAAGTAGTTGTCTTAATGGTTAAACAAGGCTGAGATCAGCTTGTGGCCAAACTATGGGCCTAAACTATTGATGACATGCAGAAATAACTGTAGGCTAATAATTCTTAAAATTTTTACCCTTAACAGAGCTCAAAAGCATTTCTCTATAAACTTACATTCATTCTACTGTATTTTACTCAGTCCTTAGTCACAGTCACCTTTGACTGCTAGACTGAAGATACAACCCAATTAAATCATGAATGTTTAAAGTGAGAGCAAATGCTGTTGTAGCTTCTGTTCTGGTTGACGACAGAGGCTACTGCATGCTGAGAGGCAAAATCAAAACTATCCATTATCGGTATGAAGAGACCAGAGTCTGAGGTGTTACCTTGTTAGCAACTCAGATGTTAACTGTGTATCAGGCTGATTTCATGTTGACCTGCTGAGCTGTAGGAGATACATATATACAGTAGTCTGTGCTGTTAACTGCTTGACTAACATCCATGTTCCCTCCAACCCCTTGCCCTCCCCCTCCCCCCTCCTTCGCTGCATTTGCTTGGGTAATGTGAGGCTGTGGAAGAGGAAATTGTTGAGGAATATGTCCCTGAAACGGCCGAAGCCGGTCCCGATCCCACCGTTGCCAC
>JAGFZM010002097.1:192021-202021 GCA_017657215.1 Limnothrissa miodon | reverse complement strand
TGTGGAATCTTAACCTTCTCACTGTCCGTTTCTTCTGTTGTAGAGTGTTCTGAAGTAGCAGAAGTAGTTTCATTGTAACATAGTTTTAAATTAAGTATCACACCATGTGTAAGAATATGATAAATGCATTTATTACTGTATGAACAACCTATGAAATCAAGGTACCCTAATCTCAGAATCCAAAACTCAACTATGTCTGTAACTTAACTAATTTATTTGGTCTCAGTGACATTTGCATCAAACCATCTTCTTACACAAATGTACAGTAGAATGAACAATAATAATTAGCATTATAATAACCTAGCATTGGTAGAATGTTGTTTTACCTCTCCATGGACTAGTTAGTTGAAGGTGTGTTGGGTTGAGGCTTATCCTCCGCCCGTCCTTGTCTTTAGGTCGGTGGTGAGGCCGGCTACCTGGGCCAGAAGGGAGAGAAGGGAGAGCCTGCAGTCATCGAGCCTGTAAGTGTAATCCCACTAGCCTCACAACCGCCACGGGAAAGAGATGGAAAGTGAGCTTTTGTTGACCACCCTAAAAATAGTAGTAGTTCATTAAATCTGTTTTGTTAAACATCTAAAAGAATGCAAAAGAAAATTGTATTATTGTTGTATTACAGACTCTCATTACTACTGTACTTACGTTGTAGTTGTTTTGTTTGGAGGAGACGCTAAAAAGCTTAAACAAGTAGTTAAAGACCTTAAGTTGTATATCTCTTTTTGTTGATAGCACCCTCTCTCTATCACAGGGAATGCTCGTTGAGGGACCCGCTGGACCACCTGGCCCTTCCGTAAGTGGAATATTTTAGATTTTTTTGCTAACATTTTGTCGTCATGTATCCTAAATAACGGAAAAAAAAGATGTAGCGTGTGTGTTATGTAGCCGTGCCTTAAGAAGAAATTTTTCGAAGGACTCAACTGTGAGTCCTCACAGAACATCTCTGTCATGTTTTTAGGGTCTTCCCGGCCCACCAGGTCTTCAAGGTCCTCCCGGCACATCCGGAGATCCTGGTGACAGGGTGAGTGTCTATTCCTGTTCCTGAGCACATGGCTCCATCAGGGGAGCAGACCTTTGACCTCCACTAAGACAGACCGTAAGAGAGAGAGAGAGAGAGAGAGAGAGAGAGAGAGAGAGAGAGGCAAAGTTGAGGAGCGGGGGAGGGGGAAACGAAAATGAGTGCCTTGGTTCCTCTAGATGACTTCTGTCATCGTATGTCTCAAGCAATGATTCCAGCTAGGGGGTTCTTAACCGGATGCTGTCGAACTCCCTGCAGATCCCCTCCTCAATCAGCTGTTCCTGACCTGAATGTGACATAAAGCCTGTGAAGAACTGTGGAAAAATGCCTGTGAAATTCAGACTTTTTGTGCACTTCAAAAATGTGTCGATCTGAAATAGAATCGGGGCACAGAGAAAACATTGCCTTGATGCGTCTCCTTTGAACATCATCTATGTCCACTTAGAAAAAAAGCAATTTTTTCCCAGACTCATGTCCTCTTAATCCCCTTCACTTCTTCCATGTTTCAAAAGACCACACAGGAATGGAAAAGCACACCCATCCCTGCACCCCCTACCCCTTAAAAAAAAAAACACATACACACACACAAACCTCTCACACACATACCCAACCACCTTGGTCTGCATTATGTAAATCCTAATTTATATCGCTGGAAGCATAGTGGAGGTACAGTTTAGTTGAGGACAGACGAACAATAGCCTCTGCTGTTGTTTATGGTTCCGCTCTGAAGGCAGCACAAAGCTTTCTCATTAGGAAACGCTAAGGATGTCATAAAGGGAGACAGCATCCAGCTGCATCAAGAGCAAAGGAGAGCGACAGAGGAGCAGATGAAAGAATAGCCCTGGGATATGAGTGTGTGTCCGTGGAAGGAGGGGTATGACTGTGTGTGTGTGTGTGTGTGTTTGAGTATGTGTGTGTGTGTGTGTGTGTGTTTTGTTGTTGGGTGGGGGGTGGTTTGGGGGTTAAGGCTGCTAGAAAACGTTGTTTTCATTAGTACAATCATGGCTTCCTGTGGATGGGATCCTAATGTTGCTCAAATGGTTTCCTCAGCCATTTTACAGTCTCAGTAAAGTGGGTGGGTGGAGCTGCTTCTTTATTGGTCCAGGCCTCAGGGTTATGTGTAGAACTGCGCTAGTCTTGAGGAAGAAGAAGACACTTTCCATGGACAACGTAGTCCTCTCACTGGGAAAGGTATGGTACAGTAGAATGGGAGTAAAGAGGAAATAGGAAAAAGCAGCAGTTCAGTGTGTGTGTGTGTGTATGTGTGTGTGTGTGTGTGTGTGTGTGTGTTTGTGAGTGTGTGTGTCAGGGGGAGACGTATATTCAAATCATCACATAAGCTTTTTTTTTTTACCAGTGCACGCTAGAATGTCTAGATAGCCGTCTTCCTCCCTCACACAAACACCACAATATGAAAGCGCTGGTGCGACAGACACCCGGTCCTTATTAACCCATCTGATTTGGGCCTGTGGCAGCCCATATGCCGCTTTCATGTAATCTAATCACACCTCACTGAGCTGAGACCCGTACAGTGCTACACAAACACAGGCGGCCTCGAGATGTGTTGTGATCATCCGTCTCTCAGCTCTGTCAAACATTTGTCCCTGATGGCACAACGCCTGTCTCTGTGGTGTGTTCCACCCTCCAACAACCCCTTCACACACACACACACACACACACACACACCACCGACACACATCACAACCTGAATGAGGGAAACACATGGAACCCATTCGAGGGAGACAAAAGATTTTTTTCTTTTTGAAGGAGCCCGAGAGAAGCAGGGCGAAGCAGAGCCAGCCAGCTTCAGGAATCAGAGGTTTTTGGGGGGATTTTTTTTTCTGAAACACCCAGCACCTCAAGTGCTGCAGAGGTCCTGTCACGCTCGCAACTGTTGGTGTGAGCGCCGCTTTGGACAAGAATGTTTCCAATTTGAGCAGACGAGTGTTAACATTTTGTGTCCAGGTTGGCGTACACTATTAGTGCACAATTAGAGTAAGCAAGTGTGTGTGAGTATGAGCCAGGAATAACACTGATTGTGAGGTTTCTTTGGAGTGCACAAGCACGAGCGATTGATCGGCATAACTGAAAAACATTGAGATTTGAGACAAAGTGTGCCTGTGGTTTATTTTGCTTAGGTGTGTATCCAGCATGTAAATGATGCGAACAGTCAACACCACCCAGTCAGTTTAAAAAACAAACAAACAAACAAACACCTTTGAATCCTTTAAAAAAATAAGAGTGGTGGAGTGATGGGATGTCTAAATGTGAGACACTAACTATGTGAGTGAAGACTAGTCAGTCATGGGAAGAATGGATGACTTAGTGAGTTAGTGGTTAGTATTGTGTGTGTGGCTGAGAGAGAGGGGGGAGGGAGGGGGGAGGGGTGTCTTGTTGTCAGTGTGTATTGGTGAGTAATGTTTCCATGGAACATTACTAATCCACCCCCCAACACCCCCTCCCTCACACACACACAGACACACACACACACACACACACTACTTCTAACCCTCAATGGAGCACACAAAAGCCGTTCTGATGCATCAGTGCTTCCTGGTGGCAGCCAACCACAAACTCCACCACTGCAATTCTCAACATGCAGTTGCATCATCCCACAGTCATCCTCAAGGCTGCAGACCGAGTGTCTAGCGGTTTGAAGTTCTCCTTTGCCCTTTAGAGAGAGAGGGGGGGGGGGGGCATCCAAGAATATTAAACAGCTCTTCAGGTGCCCATGTGCAAAATCCATTTCCTTCCAACGTCCTGATTATAACGGAGTACCCAGGCATGAGAAATGGCAGGACAGGGGCCTAGAGAGCCCCTTGGTTAGTAACACTGGAGGAAATGGCTCATGTGAAGCAGACTAGAAAAACAGATGGGTGCTCGGCGTCTCATAGGGGTTGCTGAGTGAGAGCAATATGGAAACCTAATTACACGTCTGAAGCGTTGGCTTGGTGTCTCAAAAATGGAGTGAGAGAGAGAGGCCCTCTGACCCAAAGCGGCGGGGTTAAAGTCTGGGTGAAGGAAGATTTGTCCTGTGTTTTCTCTCTCTGTGTCTCTCTGTCTCTCTCTCTGTCTCTCTCTCTCTCTCTCTCTCTCTCTCTCTCTCTCTGTCTCTCTCTCTCTCTCTCTCTCTCTCTGTTTGTCTGTCTTCAGTTGTCCCATGTAATTTATGTTCCAATGTATGTATGGTTTCATGGGATTTCCCATTGCTCGCCAGGTTCCTGTCTAAAGGCAAATATTCATGTGCCTTTGTTGTTTCATTATACCTCTGTTTCTGTCTCTCCCTCTCTTTCTTTCTGTCGCTTTATTTCCCAGGGCCCCCCAGGGCGTGCCGGTCTCCCAGGTGCTGATGGTTTGCCAGGACCCCCTGGTACCATGCTGATGCTGCCAGTGAGAGCTCCTAAATTTACCAGAATGTTCTAGCATTAAGCTGTTGCAGTATTGATGATTAAATGTCTAGCTAATACATGTAAGAACTGTTATTGCTGGTCTTTATGTGTGATTTTTATATATAAAAACATCAAAATCCAAGTCCGAATCTACAGTTTTAATTGTGCCACTAATGCTGAGGAAATGCCCATGAAATGAGTGTTTCAAGTTTGCCCTTGCAAAGCTAACACCATTGAACTACTTTGACATTTTTCTACAAACAAAACAGTTTGTGTGCAGTTTGGACTCCATAGGACCTAACCCTTCTTCTCATGTGTTCCTGTTCAGTTCCGCTTTGGAGGTGATGCCCAGAAGGGCCCAGTGGTGTCCGCCCAGGAGGCCCAGGCTCAGGCCATCCTCTCCCAGGCTCGGGTGAGTGAGCAGGGCAGCAGCCCAGAGAAAGACTCCAGGAGGCCCAAACAAGACCTCCTCAGCTCCACCCTGGGGTGGTTGTGTTGGGGTTGGGTCGGGGTGAGGGTGGTGTGTGCATGTGAGTCAGTCCGCACACTCATTGTCAATCAAGGTGGAGCTCAAGCTTTTAAGGTCCAGGTTTTGAGCCTGGGCATTGGCCCCCTGTTTACGTTCTCTGTTTTTATTTTGTGTTAAAATGAGAGTCAGTAAAAGAGTCCGGCCCGGGAAAAAGTGTCGAGTGCAGCCTGTTTGGACAGATGCGGCAAAGGCTGTTAAAAATACCAGAGCAAGGTCTGAGTTAGCTTGCGGGTGGGCCGGCCTGCCTGCCTGCCCAACAGGTGTCAGAGGGCTGGAGGGAGGCTCCGGGCTTCGGCCTTGAGTAGAGGGGAGTGGGCACTGACCACTGAGTCATCAGGTTTCATGAGAAACCAGGTCACTTGGCCACTACCGTGATCCAGGCCACTGCAGTCCAAGCTGATGACATAGTTAAGCTACAGTAATAGCAGTTGTTAGAATTATAGTGTTTAAATTAAAGGATAAGAACACTGTTTCACATAAAGTCAGACAGATAAGAGGTCATTAGATGCCATTATGTTAAGAGTCTATATTTTGTGTTTTTTTTTTAATTGTTTTTAAAGAAACAATATTAAAGATTTTTTTCTACAGTATTATGTGACACTTCCCTCTCTAGTCTTTCGTGTCATCATGATGTTTATATGTGTGTGTGTGTGTGTGCGTGTGTGTGTGTGTGTGTGTGTGTGTGTGTGATGACCTCCCACAGCTTGCCATGAGAGGTCCCCCTGGTCCCATGGGTCTTACAGGACGCTCTGGCCCAGTGGTAAGTCCTCTCTCCCCCAGCGACAGCAAAAACAACACACACACACACACATCCCCCATTTCCCTTCCCCACTATGTCTCTATCTCTCTCTCTCTCTCTCTCACACACACACACACACACACACACACACAAACACACAGGGCTGCTGCGGCTGCTGAGAGACACATCTCATTAACATTCCTCGAGAAGAAAAACGGTGTGTGTGCTGCTTGCGCCGCACCTGGATCTCCACAGTCCTCTAACGTGGGCCCGTCACACAGGCTTATCTTCAGAGCTGCTGTTGTTACTGCTGTTGCTACTGTGTCAGGCCCAGGAATGGGCTAAGAACTCTGCTAGACCTCCTCTCTATTAGGCCTGAGATCTCCTCTATACTTCTTTCACTCCTTCTCTCTCTCTCTCTCTCTCTCTCTCTCTCTCTCTCTCTCTCTCTCTCTTTGTCTCTCTCATGCACTCTCATTTTCTCTCACATTATGCATCTCTCTTTCTCTCCCTCTTTCTTGGTGTTTGTCCCTCCCTGTTGCATTCTTGTGATAGTTGAAAAGTACTAATTGGCATTATATCTCACTCCAAACATTTCCTAGAAGTCTTGCGAGCCAAGACGGCCCAGACCCTAAAGCCTGTCCTATCAGCCACCATCTCTCTGCCCCATTGAGCTGCCAAGAGAAAAGGTTCTCAGTCATTCTCAGTCAGCTGGCTTGTCCCTTTTTTCTGGCCGTCTGGGGCTTGTCGACGCACGATTCTCCATTCGACTTGAGGCTAAGCCACCAAGGGCAGAGCAGCAGGAATTATCCCGCAAGGTTGTGCCTTTTATGAGCAGCAAGAAACATGGAAGGAAAGTGAGCCCTCTGGAAAGAAAAAAAAACAATTTTTAGATATTCGATGGGAAAAAATTATCTGAGGAAGATAAGAAAGCTGCTGCACAGCACTCTTAGTCTAACAGGGGTACATTCTTGTGTGTATTTAACTGCCTCTTAAGTCTTCTTTATGGAAAGTATATGGCTGGCATTCTGCTGCCGCACTCCGTCTGATTCGTGTCATTTGTGCACTGAAGATGCATGGCAGTAATTGCTAAATAACTAGCTGCTAGTCCAAAGGCGCACGGATTAGACACTTCACGTCTTTCGCAGGGCTTTTTTTAAAAGCCGCCATTCCAAGGGACAATTTTAAACTTAAATGCACTTTAAGCTAAACACTCAATTATGTTATCTGGGTTTGAATGCATCATTTACTTGGTGCATAGTTGCAAGTCACACAACCTCTCTCTCTCTTTCTGTCTCTTTCTCTCTCTCTCTCTTCCCTCTATTTTGCTTTCTTTTCCAGCCCTTTTTACCCTCCCCTCTCATACTTTCTTTGCCAACTCTTCTCTCTTTCCCTTTTATTTTTCATTGATGACTGTTTAACATTGCCATCTGCTGTCTGCTTCGATGCATCACACTTCATTGTCAGCGTGTCACTCCTTCCGTCACAAGCTTGACTTGTTTTATCTCCTGTCTCTCTCACACTGCCTGTCTATCTCAGGGTCTTCCTGGATCCAGTGGACTTAAGGGAGAGTCTGGAGACCCAGGTCCTCAGGTAAGACTCCACAGCGCCCTCTAGCACGCAGTGCAAGCACATGCATCTGGGCCTCTGGGAGGTCATCTGTCTTATAGCATGTGTGTTTTGCCATGGTGTGCAGTTAAGTTTCTCTTTGTCTCTTTTTGTCTTTCTGCCTGTCTCTCTACCCTCTATGCCCACAGGGTCCACGCGGTGTCCAAGGCTCTAGTGGTCCTTTGGGAAAACCTGGCAAAAGGGTGAGTGTTGTTTAGAGGATTCCAGTGTGTGGACTGTATATATGTGAATTTTTACATGTGAGTGGATGTATGTGTGGGTGTGTGTGTGGGTGTTGTGTTAGTGTGTATGTTTGTGTGGAAGTGATTCAAAAATAATGGAGGTAAGGTTGTCCAGTTGGACAAAGATGATGAAGCAAGCTTGAAACATAAACATCCCCTAGGCATGCAAAAATAACAGCAGTGTTCAGAGTCAAAGAGGAAACAACAATTTTCTGTACGAGGACAACTTGCAACAAATGATTCCAGAAATGATATCAGTGCTTTAAAGGCCTGGGATGAATACCAAACAAGATTTCTCTAGCATTTGCAACTAGCAAATCAGTAATCAGTCAACTGTTGAGTCTTAAAATTTCTGGAAGGTACAGTAGGCATGAGAAGCCATACATTTCTGCAAAGGGTTTACTAAGAACAAGTCAGATACAGGCTTTCACCCTGAGACCAGTTGTTCAGTTGAGTATGTAGTTTTGTTGAAAAGGTTAAAATAATTAAGAAATGGTAGTTTTTTTCCTCAAGGTTTGACGATTGTATTGAGCGTTGTGTACAGTTTGGTTTCAGCCTTTTGATCTTACTTGTTTATAAAAAATTCACAGGATGGGAAGGTGAAATGTAAAGCAGAAGTATGATGCCATAAAATAAATAATGCCCTAAAAATGTACGAAAATCTACCATTTTACAGACTCTCAGCAACACACCGGCACTTTCTGAAGTGCTCTGCATTTGGGCTCAGTCCTGCCAGCTAAAGCTTCACTTGTGTGTTTTAGGGTCGCGCAGGAGCTGACGGTGCCAGAGGAATGCCAGGAGAGTCGGGTGCCAAGGTGAGAGGCCCATCAACCACTGGGAACATGTACAAATAAACTCCTGTTTCTCTCTCGCTCTCCCTCCCTCTCTCTTTCTCTCTCTCTTTTCCAATCCTCTGAAATCCATATAAAATCATCCCACATCACGTATAAGTCTAATCCTGCAGAGAACCCATTTCTGACCGCCAGTGTTTTGAGCTACATTTTGCGTGTGTAACCGAGGCTGTTTGTGTCTTCCCAACAGGGTGACCGTGGCTTTGACGGACTCCCCGGCCTGCCAGGAGAGAAGGGACACAGAGTGAGTGGAGGAGACAGAACGCTTCCAATCCCCCACAGCTGTGCAGATAGAGACAAGGCCCACTGGCCACACACACATACACACACACAAACACACTAAATGAAATTGGAAAGCAGAGAGGCAGAAGCTCACTTTTAATTCAGTTCAACTGAGTTTGGATGTGGAAAGTCTTTCTAAATGATTACTAAGACTCAAAGAGAACCCAGATGGGTGAAGCTGATAGGAGAAAATGAGAGAAAGAGAGAGAGAATTACAGTAAAATATAATGCAGGTTTCCTAGCGTCTTATCCTCTCCTCTTTTTTAACTTCTCATTTTCCCTTCTTTCTTCCTGCCCTTTCTCTTAAAAATACAATGGTGAGATTTTGGTTCGAGGTATTCCTTGTTCTTTTCTTGTTGTTTCCAACTGTTTCATAACCTTCTGTGAATTTGTCCAAACAGTCAGCGTTAGCATCCATTATAATGGCAGCGCTGAGAAATGACTGTAAGACATCAGTAGGTCTATTAAAAAGCTTCTCGGGGCTGTTTCGCCAAACAATGGAGTATTATGCTTCAGAAAGCGCAAGAGAATTATGGCATTTATGGGCTAATGCTCAAAACACTCTTGGCCGAATTTGCCCGCAACAAAATGTGAGTGATTAGATTTTGCAAGTATGATCGCTTCTGTCCTCTATTTCACAAATTTCTGCCATTCTTCTCAGTTCTCTCCCTCCCTCTCTCCATCTCTTCATCTCCCCCTTTCTTTTTTCCCCACTTATGAACTCACTGACCCTTGCTATGAGATAATCCCGAGTGAAATTAGGGAATTAGGTCTGGAATTAATTGGACAGATTAAGCCTGAATGATTTGATTAGTAAGGAAATGAAATTCAGATCAAATGATGTTTGGGAGGATTTACTGTAATAGCTAAACACAAACCAAACACCAAAACGAGATGTTAGTACTCAGAGGTTATATTGTAGAGAGCCTCAGTCAAGAAGGCATTATGTTCTTAACCTCTGTTCCCTAAACAACTCCTGAGGCACCTTCATTTAAGGGATGACCTCATAAAGGTTTGGGAACTCCTGAAGAGGCCCTGCTAATCAAGGCCTGGTGCTCAATAGCATTGTAATGGTAGCCTATTGTAGTGCTTACACTATTGGATCCACTGTATCTGTGCTGGGATGAACCTTAGTATGGATTAATGGAAATGCATTACAACAATGCAAGAGAGTGTGTGCGTTTGTCTTTTGTGTTTGCTCTTGAAAGATTGACTTGACACAAGACAAGAAAAGGTGTGTTTGCAAGTCACTGAAAGCGACACAGATCAAGGCAGACAGAGAAAAAGATCTTGAAATAGGATGTGTGTGTGTGTGTGTGTGTGTGTGTGTGTGTGTGTGTGTGTGTGT
>JAGFZM010002097.1:169691-184383 GCA_017657215.1 Limnothrissa miodon | reverse complement strand
GATCCAGCTTCCTGATAGCTTACTGGAGCCGCATGTCATAGTCTCTATGTGCACCCGAGCATGCCTGTAGATGTGCACCCAGAGCATGCCTGTGGATGTCTGTAGGCTAGCGGAGCTTTAAGCTATGCTAAGCTATTTAGATTAAGCCATTTGAGGCTCGTTGCAGCTGCAGTGGACTTCAAACCTGCATCTGACCATCAAGGTCACTGTCTGTGCTTGAGTCATGTCCGCCCAGACCTGTTTGGAGATCAGTCACGGGTGGAACTCAAACAAAAGGATTTGGCAGCCAAATGGAAACCCAGTCCGCCAATGTTCCAGTGATGTCAGATGTGCGTTTCCACCTAAATTGAATAAAAGAGGGCAGTCGTGCAAGGCTAATCAGATTGCGCCCCGGCTGAGTGATGTCAGACCATGGCCCAGTCAAGGCCTGTTGGGCAAACACTCTTTTTCTTGATTTCCACCCGAGACAGACCCTTTGGAATCCCTTGCATGGAATCCCATCCATCCCTCTGCTCACTGGAGCGATTTCGCTGGTGCTTGCTGCAGAGCTCCACTCCTCTCAGTGGAGGGAGTGAGGGGCCTCACTGATAACATTTGGCCCTCCTGGTGTCTGATTATTTTGGCTTTGTGTTCTAGGGACCTCAAGGACCCCAGGGCCCAGTTGGTTTCCCCGGACCAAAGGGCCCCCCTGTAAGTAATCTGACACTCATCTCATCATTTTTGATGTATTTTTTATGCTTATTTAAATGTGGTTATTTATTCATTGTTGTTACATTATTTAATACACACAGCTTTGTGAATGATAGATTCATGCCAACACACATTTCAGTAAGAGCCTCATGGTGACTGAGATGCATCAAAGCTATAGTGCAGTGTGTGAATGACTCCCATGGTGGCTCTGATGGCTAAGTGTGTGTCCTTGTGATTTGTACAGGGACCACCTGGTAAGGACGGATTGCCCGGTCACCCTGGCCAACGTGGTGAGACGGTGAGTGAGCTGCCCCCAAGCACCCCCTTGAGCTGGCACACACTGCGGGCGAACAGTGGGCAGCCGGCTCCAGGCCGACTCTTCCCGCCAGGTGTGGGAACGTGTGGTCGGCGCTTTATCCTCCACAATTCTCACACCCGGAAGGATTAGTCTCCCCCTCGTGAGCCGGCGATCTTTTACACCAACCCAGGGGTCCTTGTGTCTGTCAGCTCTCTTCAACACACACACACACACACACACACACAAACAACAAACACACACACACACAGACACACACATACACACACACACAGACATACACATACGCGCACACACACACACATACACACACATACATGTTCGTAATCAGTTAATTAATTGCTTTAATAAGATGGTTAAGTGGTTGAGATGGGAGGATGGGGAAGGGGGGGGTGTAAACACCTCATCTTATGCAGCTGCTTGTCTCATCCCAGTAGAGATGCCATTAAAAATCACAGAGCTTACTCTGACACTTGGCCTAAATACACTGGCAACTGCTGGGGGGAGTCTTTGGTGTCCTGCATTGGTAGTCGTATCTCTCTATGATTTTGGTTGCAGGGGAATAGAAATCAATCATATGCACACAGACGGAGAGACAGACAGGCAAAGACAAATAAGCAGACATCAAAATAGACACAGCAAATGCATGCAAATACAAGGGAACAAAGAGAAAAGCACAGGGAAGCAAAAACAATGGCGATGATAAAGATAGTAAATATAAACATTGGCTCTCCCAGTTGCTCTGAAAAAATCACAACACTGGGTTTGATCTCATTTTCGAGTAAACGTGCTTAACACACCACTGACAAAACAAAACAAGTTGAGTTTGGTCCTTTCCTCCGGACTCCGGTTTGCATTTATCCGGCTGATTTGATTACCCTAAAGGGCAAATAAAACCTGTGAAAAAAAGCATAGGCATGCCAACACTACCGTGTTTTTTTTTTTTTTTTTTGTAAAAAGCTGTTTGTCATTCCCTCCTTAGTCTCTCTACACCCCCCTCACCGCCACCACTAGCACCACTCACCTCCTCCCCCCTCCCCTTCTCCCAAGCGTCGCATTAGTGTAGGGACACTCACACTGCTGCACGCGCCAGACACAGTTGACATCGATAAGGAGCTTCATTAGGGCCCGGCGTTACGGCAGAATTTATAACAAAGCAAAGAGCTCTCAGAGATCGTCCGCCCCCTGCATTGATTAGGGGCACCGCCGCGTGAACTGCCTGTAAGCACAATTCTGTGCCCTCCTCTTGTCCACCCCACCCCACCCCACCCCGCACCCATCTCCCGGCCAGCCCTTGGCAGTTATGCTTGACATGTTCAATTATTGTTTCTATTCAGCATTATCCGCAGGGCCACCGGTATTGATTATATAGATAGTAATAATAACCATACTACAGCTGATTATCATTGTTACAATGATTACTATCAGTAGTGCAGTAATGGAGATGGGGCAACACGGTAATAACACAAAATTAGGGCTTAAACGATGTCTCTGCCATGAAAAGAAATCCACACAGTTAGCAGCTCAAGGGCTGAAATAGCGTGGAAGCAGTAACATTGCACAACACCATAGTCACATTTCAGCAGCCAGACCTCAATTATTATTACCTTTCTTCTGCGTCAACAGTAAATTACTTTAAGGTCTGAACCTTTGCTGCAATCTCAAATTGATGGTGTGTGTGTGTGTGTGTGTGTGTAGTGTGCTCAGTTCTGTCGAGGCTATTAGAGTGTGTGTGGACTGTGTGCCTTTCCTAAGTGCTGTCTATTATTGCTATCTATTTTGTGCCGGTTACTGTGTGGGCCAGATGCCTCTGTAGATTGCATGCATGTAGTTAAAGTTTATGAATCGCTTTATTTCTTGTAGATGTCTCTGATTTAATGCATCTGTTGTAGCGTAATGGGCTTGTATTAGCTGTGTGTGCCTTTTGCATGTATAGTCTCTTTGCACTGCTAACCTGATTATTGCAGCCAAGACTTCTTAGTTGTTGCTAATGAGGATCATGTTTGCCCCCTGCGGGCCATGTGATACCTCCTCTTACCACTAGGTGGTGAGGCGGTAAGTACGACTAAGTGAATAAATGCCCATCTGTGATGCATTTATTTAAATTGACTCATAAATTGTATAGAATTTTTTTTTAATCATGTTTTATTAAACACATACATTTACATTGAAATCAGACTGTAGACACAAAAAGACTGAAACATAGCATCAAAAGAATTGTCTTCAAATTCTTATTCAAAAGACATTATCATTTGGACATCTTTTATCTTTCAAATCACATTAGTTGAATGCATGTGCTGTGCATGTTTGGTAGTTTGGTTAGCACTACTTTGTTTTGCACTTCTACTTGCGTCATTTCTTCATTCTCCATTGCCTTTTTGCTATGAAACTCATCTAGTTCATCGAGTCTAGTAGTATTGCACTGCCATCACTGTCACACTGTTCCAAACAACCAAAGAAGTTAAATTTGAAAAAGCTGAAGTTATCTTCTTATTACATCATATAAATGAATGAACATGATGAACTTTGAGCTTTGACATCATGATTTCAGAGCGTTGTGTTTGTGCATTTTGTTGTTGTGGTTTATTCGGTTGATGTGTAACCCTTTCCTTCCCCCCCTCAGGGTTTCCAAGGAAAGACCGGACCACCAGGGCCAGGAGGAGTCGTGGGACCACAGGTATGTGCAGCATGAATCTGAGAAACCCCCCAACACAAACAGCACACATCTTGATGCTAAATGATGGAACGCAATGTTCTGCTAGGGACCAACGGGAGAGACCGGACCCATCGGTGAGAGAGGACACCCTGGACCCCCAGGTCCTCCTGGAGAGCAGGGACTTCCCGGTGCCGCTGGTAAAGAGGGTGCCAAGGTAAAGTATTCACGGCAACAGTGCTAATCACTGCCAAACATCTATGCAGTGGGGTAATCTCCCCCCTTTGCACATCAGTTTTCTTTTGTTTAGTGGCTCTAGAAAACATTAGCGCAAAGCTGTCCTTCACCCTGAGAGAATCAAATAGTCTGAAGTGGACTTTGTGTTTAGCTCATTCCCAGTGGCATTACAACCTTGTGTCAGCCCCACTATCCCCTAATAGCCACTGCCATGCCATTCCCTTATAACTGCTGAGATCAGTGGCGGCAGCCAATCAGTGTTGCTGCCCAAACCTCTTGGCCACGGGCCAGTCACAGTCCTGCCAAAATCTCAGAGGCCCCGATGTTGTTTCTTCTCCGAGCCTCCATGACCCAGAGAAACCTCAGCTAAAGGCTAACTTCACAAGCCCTCTGCTATCTTTGTCTTCTTCCCGCTCTGCCATTAGTTCTCTAAGCCACACTGGGCAGCCTAATAAATGTATGTCTGAAAGAGCCACAGGTTAGTTATTTGAAGAGTGAATACACACACACACACACACACGCACAGAGAGTGAGAGAGAGAGAGAGTCACACTGCTCTGACTGTGAAATTTGGGCTCCCTGTCTTCAAAGACACCATTAACATAGTTTGCCATAAAGGGATTGGAGAGCACAGCGAGTCGTGGGTGTCCTCACATTGTGAACTGCTCCCATTTTGGATAGAACATACTGTGAAAAATGTGCCCATTGTCAAGGAGCATAAAACTTCAAAGCCGTCTGACAAGCAAAGTCTCCATTGAAAGAGAATTTCTCACTGGAGCACATACATTTCCGAGACTGTGTTAGACTCAATACTGAACAAGACTCAACAAGATGTCTCAGTTAGACAGGGTTAGCTGTGATAGCTTGGCTTTTTTTTAACCAGCCTTTCATTTGCAAGGTTTGCCTGGGATAATGAAAAAAGTATGGCTGACTACATTGTTATACACACATTGTGTTTGTAATGCAAATGACTTTATACTGTTCTCATTTTTGTCCTGTGTCTTTTTCTCCTTTCCTTCACTCTGTTGTTCCTCTAGGGAGACCCTGGTCCTGCGGGAGCTGCCGGAAAAGATGGTCCTCCCGGTTTGAGAGGCTTCCCCGGAGAGAGAGGTCTCCCTGGAGCCGCCGTATGTATATCTCTCTCCTCCCTCCTCCACCTGTTCCTCCTTCTTGTTCTCCACCTCTACCACCTCCCCCTCCTCTTATTCCTCCTCGTCCTCCATCCCCCTGTGCTCCCAAATACTCCCTCAGTTTACCCATCCAGTTACACTGGGCAGTCATGCAGTGGACATGAGGCTCATTAAAGCCAGTGGGGACGGCCCACAGCAAACAATCAGCACACTCCGACGGGAGTCTGGCTCGCACGGCACCGATTAGAAACAAACACTTTCTAATTCAAATTCACTTTCAAAAGTGATTTAACCGTGTGCCCTTGCGTCAATGCGACACACCCTACACAGCTTAACCAACACAGGGAAAAGAGTCCTGTTGATTCTCAACAGCTGGATCTAACTCTTTATTTTGTTGCACTGCTTGGGCATGTTGAAGCGCCATGAAGCTGGACCTGGAGATTGGGCTGCTTCCTGCTCAGATGCGCTGGCTAGTGGAACGCTCAAGGTCAGAGCTGCAGCGCAGGATGCCCAGCCTGTGGCCTGATTGGGCTCAGCTGGTGCAGCTGATTGGCTCAGGAAAGCCTACCAGCTCATTATGAAAGGGAGCTGCAAACCTTTGTTGGGATGTTAGCACATACACACACAAACCCATGTTCCCCAACAACTTTCATTAATATCAGGCTTGTAGTTTTTTTTTTGTATAATCAGAAAACAAACAAACTGAAAATATCACGTCTTCGGGGAAGGTACTGTAATAAAGAAATCCCACATTTCGGCAAAACCTCTAGCCAACACATACTACATATACAAAACTCTTAAGACACACACACCCCCACACATTTGCACACAAGCAGACACACACACCCTCTCTCTCTCTCTCTCTCTCTCTCTCTCTCTCTTTAAACACATGGTTGTTGTTTACCCAAGGCTCCCTTATTTTCCGATAGCCTTAATGAAAAGCTGCCAGAGGAGAAAACGCGGGCCAATAAATAGCCACTGGAGACGCTGCACTCCACCACGGCAGCACTCAGCCACGTCCTGCCTCTTGCCCACTCGCTCCTGTTGCAGATTAAGGGTTCAGTGCATGTGTATAACACACATAACACATAACACGACTGACCCCTGCCCACACTGTGAATAGCCCCTGCATCAGAATAAGCATTAGTATAGGTCTTTCATATAATGGGAAAAAGCTGGTGTTTTATCCTAACTCTGTCCCGTTTTCTAGTTTAATTGTGACATAGACTGGGTCCATGGCGAAGGGCTCTGGCTCTAAATAGACACTAAAAATGAAGGTTCTCAACTCTTCATTACTACGAATTGATTCAACAATTCAAGTTTATGTTGATCCAATTGATTCTTGCGAGTGAGAGCCCTGTTGTTTCTGCACACATGCATTCGAAGTCCCGCTATGAGTCTGTAAACGCTAGGCTAATGGGGAGATCAGTATTCATTCTCCCTCTCTCCGCCCTCTCCCTGTCTGTCTGATCCATGGGATAGCGCTGTATAGATTGCAGTCTGTGTTGGGCAGATTAAAGTGGAGCCGGCCGACCTCCCAAAGAAATCCCCCCCTTTAAAAGCACCCTGAGTCTGGGCTGATAGGACTCAGCCCTTGGGAGACTTCGGGAAGGGGGTGGGCGGTGGGAACCATATCGTGCCAGCATGAGGCCTATGTGAGGCGTGAAGACATCCAACCAGCTAGTCCACAAAGAGTCGGCTTCCGGAGTGTTCTGATTGTTTGCTGTAGCCCCCTTTAAACAGATGTTTTCCCTTCTCTTTTGATTAGCCTCATTTTCCACGGCCCACATTCATCATTCTCTGTTTTATTCCTCTGTTTTTTTTTCTCCTCCACTCTCGCTCTCTCTATCTGTTTTTGCAGGGTCCAGCTGGCTTGAAGGGAGGCGAAGGTCCACAGGGTCCGCCCGGCCCAGTCGTAAGTACCCCGTTACCATGGTTTCGCCCTCAACTCATGTGAAATGATTGCGTGTCCGCTGCCGTTTGGCACTCGTAGGGGTCCAATTTGGGACGGGAGCCAGCTGCAGTGCCGAGGCCTAATGGGGCCATTAACCAGCTGTTTGGCAGGCGCGGGCCAGAACGGCGTGGAGCCACCAGAAGCATGAAGCGCGCTTGGACCCCGGCTGTCCACGTCCGGCTTCCTGCGATCCCAACATGGCAAAGCAAAGTGCTCTTCCCCACCCTTACAACCAGCACCACCCCCGTCCAGACCTCCACCCGACCCCCACCAGAGTTCCAGTTCATACCCCCTCAGCGTGAACATCTGTCCACAACGCCGGCGTCAAACACTAGAGGGGAGCTACAACCTCGCCCTCCTCTGCACCTGAGGGTTTTCCCTTTGCCGGAAGATTCAGGGCATCTCTCGTTCACTTCATAATTACAGCCTGAGCTTCAGGGGGAGCTGCCAAGCTAGATTAAACACATCAGTGGCAAAGCCAAGGCTGTCTGGAATGCCCCTTCTCTCTACAATAAAAATACATTGTTTCCCTTCCTCCGCCTGGATTCCACTTTCTTAAGGATGGCAGATAAGTACGTTGCTGCCTTCCAGTAATTGTTCTCTGGTAAAGCTTGACAAGAAATGAGTGTGGACAGGCCAGGTGTCATCATCATGGGGAAGCCCGCTGAAATGCTGCAGGATTTTGAGAAGTCCATTTGCTTGCGGGTGAAGATGTTCCGACTTTTTGAACAGAACACAAAGGCCTGTGAAGGAGAGAGCTTGGGGAAGAGATAGATTGAGAGAGAGAGAGAGAGAGAGAGAGAGAGCATAGAACACATCACACCTTGAAATATTCATCATTGTGATGTTTGGATCGAGTGTACTCATATCTGCTAACCACATCCTGCTTCTCATTTGGACGAGGGGGGGGGGGCACCAGATTTCTGAGAAACTATGTCACCCGAACCCCCACACATCTTCCCTGCTGTGTCTGTTTGTGGCACATGTGATTAGGACAAAACATGTGACTGCGCCCGCGCACACACACACACACACATACACACATTGTTCTTGCTCCTACACAGACACACTCATGCCACCCACGCCCCCGCAGTGACAGATCCTTAACACGGCACAGCGGCCGTCGCACACTCAGACATGAGCAAACGATGGTCCTCCCTCCCCCCTGCTTCTCCACTCCCCGCTGCCAAGTGCCCAAAAGCGCTCCTCTGGAGAGGTTGAGCTGACACCTGTGTAATCATCCCAGCCCTCGGGGTTAGATTAAGGCTGCCTGAAGGGCCTACTCTGGCACTGAGAGGCTGCACATCCGCCTGTTTCATGGAGCTTAAGTGTTCCCATAAGATTCACGCGAGATGAGCGAGGCCATGAATATCCCACTTTCCACAGACACCGCGACACTCCACAAAAGGAGGAGAAGTGAAGAGAAGTGAATGATCACCTGGGGATTTTGTCGCCTGAAGATTTTGGTCCCGAATGCAAGGTTTTCAGATGAAGTGCCTAATTTTTCCACACTGATGTTGAAACGTTTCTGGTCCTCAGTCCAAACGAATGAATAATCGCTCTTTGGTTCATTGTGCCCTCATTCGTCATTTGGGAAGAACATAATTACTTTACCTGCAATATATATGCATGCCACCCACAGAAATTATTAAAGCTCACAATGTGATATATAGTCAATGCCATGAATATATGTCCCTCCCCCACTTACATGCTTACACATTACACATGCCTACATACTATGTTAAGCGACCTTGGGTATTTTGAAAGGCGCTATATAAAACAAAGTTATTATCATTATTATTATTATTATGATATGGTCACTGTATGGGTACAATAAGTAGAATTGTCATCTAAAATGCAGCTTGAGGCTTGATGTGTGTGTTTTCTCTACCTCTGCTGTAGGGTTCACCTGGTGAGAGAGGAGCTGCAGGACCTGCTGGCCCCATCGGCCTCTCTGGACGCACCGGCCCCCAGGGACCCCCAGGACCCGCTGGAGAGAAGGGTGCACCAGTGAGTACTACGCTCAAGCTATCAGCTCACAGTCATGCTGTCTGTCGATCCCCCACCAACAGCACTTACTAATGAAATGTTTGTGACTCAGAGTTGGCAGCACGATTCTAAGTTGTTGGCAAGTGGAGGTTGGCAAAATGGGCAATCAAAGAGACACTTGGATCCAAAAGTTTGAATCTGCTTGTGTTTTTTTGTGTTAGTGTGAAACCAGTCCTGTATGTTTTACAGCCATGTATGTTTTAGCCATTTTAGAATAGCTGGTAGCTATGAGGTATTATGTGCAAGGCTGTAATATGCAACTGACGGTGTGATATTTGGTGTGTTCTCACAGGGAGAGAAAGGACCTCCAGGCCCAGCTGGTCGTGATGGTGTCCAGGGCCCCGTCGGCCTTCCAGGACCCGCTGGACCTCAGGGGCCCCCCGGAGAGGACGGAGACAAGGTCAGTGCGTCCTACCACTCAGTGTCCTGCCTGCATTGATGGCAGCGTCTTCCGCACACTGGACCAAAAGCTAGCAAGCTTTTCTAGCTTGCAATCGGTGGGCATTGAGGCTGGGCCAGGCATGGAGAAAGATGGGTACCAGTCATCAATCTTCATCATCTCCACACCCCAGCCATCTGCACGGCAGATCTGTCTCCTGCCTCTCCCCGTATGCACATCCATCATCTTTCCCAAAGTAGCCCGGGACGATAATTAGAGATGGTCAAAACATGAAATTTTTCATTAATTTATTGTCCCGGCCGTACCTTTCAAAAGCATATTTCTAGATATTGTAATTTGTCCTTGTACCAACTGTCCCTGTGTCAGTAATCTGCTTAAGTCACTAAGCATTGTTTCCAAAAATTAGTTATTGACATTCGATTATTTATCACAGGAGTGTTAATAAGTTAAAGCATTTAGGTGCATACCTTTAAACAGTGATGTATTACCTTATAATGCAATGCATTGAAGTATATTTAAAGGCGCTCTAAGCGATTGTGTTTGATGTCACTTCTTGTTGACGTTCGAAGTATTGTCAAACAAAACGGAGGATAGCTCCCTCCTCCCCCTCCCTCCCATGCCTCCTGAAAGACTCACGCGCACTAACCCCCACCCAACCCCTCCTCCAAATCCTTCTTGTCGTTTATTGGCTGGAACAATGTTTGTTATGTTTCATTTCGTTTGTTATGCTAGGTTTGCCCACTGTGTTTTTTAGCCGTTTGTGGAGCCTGGGCTGTCTACAGAGACCGCGTTTTTTTACAGTGTGTTCAGGGGACAGGCAGCTAGCAGATTGTGAGGAGATGTTTGCTGTATGTAACAACAAATGTTTTAGTCCTAAAAACGCGTCACATCGCTTAGAGCACCTTTAAGCAAAAATCTATTTCTATTTAAAATAATACAATAGCTAATGAATAGTACATTTAGTATAGTTTTTTGTCCATAACTTATCATTTGGACAACACTAGTGTCAATACGATAGTCAACACCTTCTTTTGTGCTTCAGGGAGAAGTTGGTGAGCCCGGTCAGAAGGGAAGCAAAGCAGACAAAGGTGAACAGGTAAGCATGTGTCCTTCTTACTCAGGTCAAAATAAAGCATAGAGCAAAGAACCCCCTTATCTTTGCCACAAGCAGTACTTGAGAGTCTCGTAATAATACACTCTTCTTCTATCCTCCCAGGGTCCTCCTGGTCCAGCTGGTCTGCAGGGTCCTATTGGTGCTCCTGGACCGGCCGTGAGTATTTGCATCATCACACGCTGCCTGTTGTCCTCTCACTGTGAGCCCCTGGCCTTTCCAAGGCCACCCTGTTGGACCCAGGTCTGAGTGTTGAACTCTCTTTCATCCCTCTCTCCCTCCAGGGTGTCGATGGTGAGCCAGGTCCCCGAGGACAGCAGGGCATGTTCGGCCAGAAGGGAGATGAAGGAGCCAGAGGATTCCCTGGACCACCAGGTCCCATTGGTCTGCAGGTAAGCGGTGTCCGTCATTGGCAGTTTCCACTGCCCACATCACAATGCTGTCTACCAGCATTCTGAATATACCTTGACCTAAATACTAGTATATCATAAACAAATACTTATGTAATGCCCAGTAGCTATGAACATCTATAAAAGAAACAGGTACTGCACAGTAGCATAATTGGCATAGAGTGGTTGATTATGAAGCCAGGCTGCAGACGCAGGCTCACTATTTGAATACTGTTTGAAGGTGATCTCCACAGGAGGGTTTGCTTGGCCTTTGCATCGAGTGGTACACACTGCCCCTCAGATGAACCATAATAATCAAAACACTGTTGACAGCTTCAGTGGAACGCTCATGTGGAGAGACAAAAACAACAGAGGAGCTTGTGCTGTTTATTGAGCAGCTCTCCCAGACGCCCGCTGAGACGAGAGGGGGATCCGTGCCGTGTCCGGGACAGATCTGGGCCAGCGGTGGGGTGGCAAAGTGGGTCAGAAATAGCGGAAGTAGATGGTTACCGGGGACGATCTGTTTGCCTGCATTGCCGGAATTTGTGACTCTAAAATAACGTGGAAGTCATCAAAGCGAAGCGAACACAACAAGAGGCAATCAGAAGGGAAGCGAGGGGCTACAACAGCACCGATAATAGCAGGCTCCCGAAACACCAACAACAAAGCTCCTCTGCGCTCGATTTGTCCTCCTCGTGATGAGCTGTAAGATAGAGAACTTAGCTCCCGCTGCTCTACAGTAGCTTTAATCAATTAGTCACCCGGCCCAGTGCAAGGGACGTTGTTAGCGTAATGGAGTTGCCCGGACTGGCGCCTGGTGCGAGCCCTCTGAAGCACTCGCAAATGTGCAAGTCATTGAACTCCAGTGCGTTTTAATTGGCCGTAATGCACTTTTGATGTTATTAATCCCGTCCACTGACCTCATCCCGAATATCATTCCACTAAGGCTTCACCCTCCCCCCCCCCAACCCCACTCCACCTCCCTTCCCCCACACACACTCTCTTTCTCTTTCTCTATCTCACTTTCTCTCTCTGCGCCACATAATAACTGTCGCCACTAATGACCTTTGACTGATAGAAAGACGTTGCAGTGGCACAGAGCGTCGCCTCGCGCCAACAGTTGCGGGCATCAGGATGGACGCGCGCATCTGTGTGTGTCTGTGTGTGAATGTACGGCGCCAGCCTTGACACTTTCAAGCCAGGAAAAAAAAGCACCCGGGTTATTTGCCGAGCAAATAGCAGCCAAGTATTGGACCTTTTGATGTCCTTGTGTGCGACCCAGCAGCTCCGGGTGATGAAGTCTGGGCTCCTTTGAATCGTGAATCCTAAAACGAGCACATAGATCTAACTCAGCCGCGGCGAAAGAGAGTTTGGATGCGGCCGAACCATCGGCAGGAAGGATTGAAGAACCGAACTGAGAGCGCGCCTACCTTAGATGAGTTTAACCAACGGCAAGGAATGAAATACATAAATGCTAAAGTGATTAGTTTAAGGTTGGGAGGAGAGGGGGGGCAATGGCATTTTACTGCCCCCCATACCAATGCAATCATCTGCCCTATGTTTAGACTCCCTGTGCCATTTAAACGAAACAGACCACTGCTCTAAGGCACACACACACACACAGACACATACACACACACACACACACACACACACACACACACACACACAAAACTGAGTTGGCCATTAATTACTCTCCCAATTGCACAGGAGCATAGGGGGAAAAAAGCTGCCAATCGTTTAGCGAAGGAGATAAGTGGAGACGGAAGGGCATCGCGTGTCCACCACACACCCCTCTAAAAACTGCCGGTCGTTAACGCTGCACTCTTGTGGCGTGAAACAGATTTTGAGTCATTTGCATAAGTGCCATTTCGCCACGGAACAGCGGGACTCTGTGCCGCGCCCATCCAGCAGGTGGTCCCCGGAATGGGTCGGAGCGAACAATCCTGCCTCCTCTTGCCTCCTCCAGCCACAGTCCTCTCCACACGTCTCAGCCACCAGCTGAGAAATCAGCAGTTGAGGATATGAGGGGAGAATGTTCCCTGTCTGTAATGACCCCTGGAAAAATTCCACAGAGGATGAGGTGTGTGCGTGTGTGTGTGCGTGTGTGTGTTAGGCTACCTACAGGCCGCTGTATCTCTGGCAGTGAAATCATCTAGTGATGCTGATGGCCTTTTTTCCCCTCCGTCTGTTGCCTCCATTTTCCAGCATTTTCTATTTCAGCCCCCCTCCACCCACCCAACCTAACCACAAAAAATGGAGGGGCGGGCAAGCCTACAGTCTTTCTGCCTCAAAATCCATTTCTATTTTTTCTTTTAGTTGACATCTCTCCCATATCATAAAAATTAATTATTTGATAGATGCAGTACAATTCAGGAAGACATGACATCAATCGTTGCTTTCTAAACTAATGTATAACTTACCTAACTGTGTCATGGCAAGCAATTGTGTTATTATTCCTTCATTTTATATATGGCATAAAATGGCATACATAAGGCCTCTGGACAGTTCTGCTCTTCTAAGAGAAATGGAACGAGCGGCCTCCGTGCACGTTAATGAAATCCTGTTAATGTGATTCTGCATCTTCTAAATCTATTAGTAGAATCACAGACTGACTGAGAACTGTGCGTGTGTACAGTTTGTTCACTCTGTGATGTCTTCTTCCTTATTTTCCTTGAACAATCTACTTTAATTCCCCTGGTGCTGCAGAATGGGGGTGCACTCAGCTCCCTCCACTCCAGCGCATTACTCAGAGCCGCGGCTAAATGCCTTTCTCTGTTCCCTTTCAGGGTCTTCCTGGACCACCAGGTGAGAAGGGAGAGAACGGAGATGTGGGCCCCATGGTAAGTGCTCCAACCCAGCAGTTGCCATCCTAAGAGCCCCACTGTGCTGGAGAGTCCCAAAATGGAATATGTGCATTTATAAGGGGGGTGCATTCCTGTAGCATTACTGTAGAGTTGAGTCTGACCTCCTTGCCTTATATCTCTTTCTCTCTCTCTTTCTCTAAACAGGGTCCTCCTGGACCCCCAGGTCCCAGAGGCCCTCAAGGCCCAAGTGGTGCTGATGTAAGTGAATCCTTCATCTCTGAGAAGGGAGACATAACATGACATGACATGCCATGACATTACAAAACATGCTTGACAAATCTGATTTCATTTAGTACACTTGCATTGATCACATCTAGTATCCTTACTGTTGCTCTTATCCCTTAACAGGGTGCTCAAGGTCCTCCTGGTGGTGTTGGTGGCATGGGTCCTGTGGGAGAGAAGGTAAGAACCCTGTGCCCTGTCCTCAACTTTTGCCTCAGTCTCTCTCTCTGGCCCGGTCCTGGCAGATTCCATTTTCAGGGAGCCAGCCATTTTGTCTGAATAAGTACCTGACACCATTAATGTCCTTTTTTACAACACCTACCCACTGTCCCACCCCTCCCACACACCATTTTATGGCTATTTGGCTTCTTTCCCGATGCTATCAATATTTAATGCAATGCCTGGCTGAAAAAATGTCCAGAGAATATGAAAATGTGGAAGGCCAATGCCACCACACACAGACCGGCCCAACACGTGGCAAACACAGCCAGCCAGCGATGCTGTTACAAGGCCGCTTCAGTATGCAAGCACACAGGCTAATAAAGCCAGTGTTTATGGGCACATTAATCATGATTTTAGTCCGGCTAATGTTTTTGTAGACTGTGACATAAATGACAGTCTCTGACCTATGTGTGTGTGTGTGTGTGTGTGTGTGTGTGTGTGTGTGTGTGTGTG